>JAZGTK010000543.1:0-15145 GCA_036877625.1 Ambastaia sidthimunki
CCACGGTGGTCCCCTCTCCCACCCCTTCCACCTCCTCTCTCATGGCCTCCCCTGCCACCCTGCTGCTGATCGTAGCCACCTCGCCCTCCTCTGCCACCACCAGAGTAGTACTGCCCTCCGCCACCGCCTTGCGGACCATCTTGCCGTTTCTGCCATGTGGGCATCTCCGGGGGTGGGGGTTCGATCTCATTGGGTCTCCCTCCTCGATCAGGCACACGACCCATCCGTACCTTATAAACCAGTGATGACAGTTTCAGTTCAACAAAAACTCACCAGTCTTGAAAACACTTGCTTAGTTAACTGAACTAACTCACCTTGTTAATGGCACAGGCCGTCTTTTCTCTGATGTGTCCGCTGCTGGTTCTCAGAATCTTTGATAGATCTTCTCTGGCAGCAAGCAGATGAGCCACAGAGACTTTTGTCTTAGCTGCCAGCGCCACACGAAGAGGCTTGTAAACTTTTGCAAGCTTTTCTGCGTGCGTCTGTAAAAAACACAAACTTTACTAACTCTACCCATTATATTTCTAAAAAACACCCCAATTCATTTAATTTACATTTCCGGTCGTTTAAGATTATTGCATTATTATTTCGATTTTGGTACCTTGGCTTTTTCTGACCAACCAAACGACTGAACCGTCACATCCAGACGCTTCAATAACATTTTCCTTCTCACTTCATATTCATTCACGAGCGCCTGGTTTATTGCTTCAATTTTCTCCTATAAGTGATACAGAAACTTATATCAGTAAGATCTTAAACATCACGATGCTCTTTAAGTAAATACAGCTTTCTTATAGGAAAACAAATAGTCACCCAATGAACGGGACCCAGTGGTTTCTTCAGCAATGGTTCCCCTACATGAGATGAAGGAACTTTGCACAAGGCTTCCTTCAGCTGAGGGAAAAATTAAATTTATTGGAACAAACCATCTCACCGTACAAACACCTGATGTGTGCACACAACAGATCAGTGATCATTAACAAGCTTTACCTTTTTCTCAATACCACTGAAAAACTGGAACATTGTGATGTTGGCGGGAGGTTTGGACATGCTCAGAGCCATACAGATGCCCTTCAGCTCCATGAAGACCTGACTGCCCCCCATCTCCTGCACCCTATTCTGAGGCTGGTTTATCAGGATCATCCTGGATGCTTGGAGCTCTGAGATCAGGTAGCCTGAATATTTGATATCAAAAGCAAATTCACACGTACATCAACAAAAAGCTCTTGAGTTATTATGTACCTCCGTCCTGTCATGAAGAATCGCATGGTGAGCAGATGTTGCTCTCATACCTAACAGTAACAGGCAGTTGTTGGCATTTAGCAGACGTCTGGTGACGTCCCCAGTGGTCAGAGCAGGATGTGGACAGGACAGTTCAGCCAGAAGACCACTCATCTCCAGCTGAAACCCCTCAGCCTCGCTTGGACCTACAGGAACCACAACCAAACCAAATTCTAAACACTGCGAAAGCAATATTACAGCACACAGTTCAAAGAACATAAATTGTGTTGTTGTTTTTTATTGTTTGCAGGAACTTTTTAAAAATTTTCATCATTTGTGTTCCACAGAAGAAAAAAGTCAAATGTGCTGGAAATGACATGATGGTGAGTAAATGATGAAAATTGGTGAAAAAACATGTTTGGGTGAACTCTCTCTTTTACTCATGTATTAAACCATTGTGTGTATAGGAGAGATCTGGGCACCCTCACAATTGGTTGCCTGAATGTTCTCCTCTAGGTTGCAATAAAGCTTGAGTTCTGCCACGAGCCAGGCACACAGTTTGGTGAACTCGGGCGAAGCGGCTCCACCAGTCACAGCCGTCTCAAGAGCTCCATCCTCCTGGACCGGACCCTGGTATCTGCAAACACACACACTTTCAACTGCTGTGTATTTGATTAGATTTGCATTGGATGACTTGCTCACTCTACACTTCCTGTACTATAAGAAGAGTAGGACATGATATAATAGTGACATTGCCACAGCCCAACATGTAATAGTATCTGGACTTTAAATATATAAAACATATATAAAGCAAATGCACAAATCAAACTTGAAAAGTCGACATACATAAGCAAAAATGATAACGTAAAGGCAAAGAAAAGGACCTCAAACAACCACAACAACTGCAGATTGCGGAAGTTACGCTTAAATGCAAAGAACTTTGTCCTAAAATAAAGCTGGAAACATCCCTGCCTGTTCTAGACCGGTTCTATGAACTTGATGATCTTGTATAAACAACTGGGTTAGGCAGTGACAGATATCTCAGCACTCCTGACGTCGTGCGGCCCAATCTGACGTTTACAGCATTCATTGTAAAAATCATGCTGTCAAATACATGCGCCAGTAACTTCACCTCAGCCCTGACTACTGACAAACCACCGACAACTGATCGTTATTGTGCTCGCTGTTGAACAGTGCAAAACATCTCAATCCAGCAAAACTTATTCATTCAAGAGTCATTCAAAATATAAGATCTAACCCGTCCTGCCTCAAGTCTCCCAGAACCGGCGTGCAGCGACGAGCTCAGATTTATGCAGTTCATTCAAAATCAACAGCAGCAAACGAGCAAAATCGATGATAACTTACAGCTGGATAAATAATAAACTTACCCCAGATCCTCCAGAGAATCAAGAATATCATTGAACTCCATGACAGACGGCTCGACTCCAGCTGTCGTGAAGTCTGCGGCGCTGGGCTGGCATAGCGGGGTCCTTAGAGCTGTTTAGCCGCCCAGCAATATGCCGGATTATATTTCCAAAAGTCTGTTTTAATTGTATAAACCCTATACGTTTATTCCTTTTAATTCTATTGTTTTGTCTTTATTTGAACTAATTTAATAATAATTAAATTAGTATTTTAATAATAACTAATTTAATAATAATAATTTGTACTTACTGCTGTGTTATCTTGTTTGTTTCAACTTCACTGGTGACATTAATGGCGTTGCATATGCTTTTATTGTTTAAATAAAACATATAATATTATAACTTTTTGTGCACTTCATAAATTGTATATAAATGTAAATACTGGGGTACAGTAACAGAAATCGCTAGACAAGCTGCAAAGGCTAATGCACTAATCGAGGTGTAAAGTGCATACTTTGTATTTTGATATTATTTGAAGCCTTATTATTTTCGTATTTTATTGGTACTGTTCCATCAAATATTGAATTACAAACAAGAGAGAAATAAGTGAAAAGAGTTTAAAACAGGCATATTTGAGGCCTGCGCAGTGGCTCCAGTACTGCAGGCGGCGCAGTTGTTCTGCGCAGACTGATGGATACAGAGAAAGTACAGAAAGTAAATGATCAAAAACACATTTAAATACACATGTATTGAGCAGATATTGGTGCACGACAATGTATCGTGGTTCGTCGAACCCTGACTATCACCGGGCACCTGTTCCCCAGTCAGGGTTTGGACACCCCGCATCATCTTTCGGACCTCCGCCGTTCTGTCCCCCGTACGGTCCGCCTCCGGGCCGTGGATACGGTGTTCCGCCGCCCGGTCCTCCTCCAGGACATCTGCAGGCCGGTCCGTACAGCACACTGAGATACAGGGATTCATTTTACGAGGTACATGATTTTACTGATTTTGGGAGAAACAAGTCATAAAACAGCATATCATGATCAAAACTTTAGATCCAACATAAAATGCACCATTTGCATGATGTTTACAATTTAGAGCGTTTCATTTCTTATTTAATCCATTGAATTGTTTAAGTTTTTTAATTGAAAATATTTTGAACGTGATTTATCTAAGTTTAGTTCATTAACATGGTCATAAATATGTTGTACATTTGTTACACTTAAAAAAAACGAATAAATATGAAAAGAATAAAAGAAATAATATAGAATGAAATAATTTAATAAAAAGTTAATTTCTAACTTTTTTGTTTTAAAGTTTTTAAAATCCTAAAGCATTAGTTTACAAGTATGATGAAATTCATGTGTATAATAATTATAATAGTGCCTCAGACTATTGGATCCTATTCTATTAAAATTATTGTGTGTTAAGTGATATATTTGTATTGCTGTTTTTATTCTCCTTGCTCGTTTTTTACAGAATCAACCCTTCACCAGTCACAGTGCTGATCAGAGTGTGTCCTCACAATCCACACTGTTGAGCTCACAACTAACACCTTTAAACCTGCATCAGCTTGGTCAGTCCTCACAAAGCTGGTCTACACTGAAGCTGGACGACCAGAGCCAGGAGGTCAGGTATGAACCCTTATCAAGTGTTACAGCTGCAGATAAACTTGCTCTCCTTGTCCTTTCTACAACTGGGATTTAAATACAGACAAATAATTTACATACTAAACTTACATGCTGGTCAGCTGTTGATTCACCCTTTAATGTGTTTTAAAGGAAAAAAGCAGAAGAGTTTCTCCGAATTCTGGAAGCGAATGACCGAATTGGGCTGACGGGAGATAAAAGTAACACCGGGGATCGTACTTCAGAAAAGCCGGCCAGCCGTGCGCGGAGTCGCAGCAGAGGGAAGAGTCGCCTGCGCAGCCGGAGTCGTGGAAGGAGCCGGGGTCGTAGTCGAGCACGCAGTCGTGGAAAAAGCCGGCCACGCAGCAGAACGCGCAGCGGTAGTCGCAGTCGAGCTAAAAGTCGCACGAGGGCCAAAAGTCGTCCAAGGAGTCGAAGTCGCAGTCAGGGGAAGAGCGTAACTCGCTCCAAGAGTCAACCGCGCCGGAGCCCACGCCAAACCCAACAGTCTTACAAAGTCACTACAGAAAACAATTACAACTTAACCAGCACCAACAGCGCCCAGAGTCTCACCAGTAGCACCATGCCTGATCTGTTTCATGGACTGAGACAGATCCTACAAAACAAAGATCTGGAGAAACACTTGCCTTTGGTCAGGAATGCCCTTCTCAGAAACCAGGTATGCTGACCACCACTTGTATTGTTTAGAGCAGGGATGGGTCAGAATGAGTGGTTAACTACTGGGTGGATGTTACTGTTTCCTTTTAGTGTATTTTGACCTGATAACTCTCCAACATTTTCTCCTCACATAAATTGCACTAGATTTAAGTCTGTATTCGCTTGCTATCTTATAAACAGAGTGCTGATTATACAAAGGGAACTGCACTGGGAAATCAGCCTGCTGTAGGAGGCTTTCAGAGCTTCGAGCCAAGCTTAGAACCTGAAACTTCTGCTGGACTTAATTACGGTTCTCTGCTGCCTCACGAGAGGGCTGGAGGAAATAGCAGTAACGTTTCCAATATCTTATCCTGGAACACCTCCAACCAGCAGCCTGAAACCAAGCCCGTGTTCAACAGTGTTGAAGATGAGGAGAAATTCCTTTATGGAGAGGAAGAGGAAAGAGCCAAACCTCAGGCTGTGACTGTTCCGTTAGCCCAAACCATATCTGTGAGGTCTCCAGTTCATCATCTGGTTAAAGAACCGCAGACTCATAGTCTCCAGGAACCCAAAGCACAATCCATGCCCAGCGTGCAGCGTGCCGGTTCAGGAACTACAAAAGTCACCCCAGAAGAAAGTGAGAAGGTGAGAAACCTCCTGAGGACCTTCAGACTGAATCCAGGCATGGCTGACATCTGTAAAATGGTTGCCAAGCTAAAGGAGAAGGAGGAACAAGGAGGTGCCTCTTCTCTCTCACAGCTCAGACCAGCTCTGGAAGCACTGCAAGCACTGTCCAGAGGTCATTCATTTGGTAAGTAGCTGATACTCAAGGGCAGGTGGAAAAAATGCTTGTAATTCATTCATTTATTTTTGTCATCAGCATCCAAAAGTGAGGACAATAGGAGTAATCGTTCTGGAAGCACCCATTCTAATCAAGACTCCAAGCATGAGGAGAAGGTAAAATGTATAAATAAATAAACTCACTGTCACATATAACCTGCTCTCAAGTGTCTAATGTGATACATGTGATTGTTTCAGAAGATGAATGAGAAAGAGAGAGAGAGACGAGAGAGACAGATTCAGAAGAAAAGAAAGGAGTATTTGGTGAAGGAACTGGAGGGTCTGCTCAAACAGGAAGGTATTCATTCAGAACACTTGGCAATTAATCTTTTCATCTTCCTTAAATTTTTAAAACTTGGATTTATTCAAAATTAGTTTGAGGCCATCTGTCCACCAAGCGTTTTTCCTGCAGCCACCACGTTCCCTTAGAATTCTATCCATCTACCGTACGTTCTGCGAGATATTGAGGTTTAAAGTTTTTGCATTCCATTTTGAATACCAAAACTGAACTTTTTAGTTTTTCAAATTAAACACCCAAAATGCATTTTTTAAAAATGAAAGACTTTTAATAGTGTCAATAAGTTATATTAGAGTAAGAATATGTCAATAAATCAATTTTGACAAAAATGTCAAAAACGTCATTAACTGAAAAACAATTAGTTAATATTGCTGGTCTCCAATTAGTATTTATATATATATATAACATTTTGGTGAACATACGACCTAAGATGACTTCCACCTTGTCAAATACATCATAAGCAAAAAATGACTGAGTGCACCTTTAATCTTAAACTGTATGAGTGTTCTGGGGCTCTTATTTTATTAATCTTATTGTGCTGACATTTTAGTTTTGGTCTCATGGTGTTTCTTTATTGCAGGCAGTGGGGATTTGATCCCAGTGATGGGATTCTTCTGTCAGCGCTGTGAGGAGTTTTTTGGAGATCTGACTAGCGCAGAAAAACACATGGCAACTCACGACCACAATGACATGAATCAGGTGACAGTGGCATTAATATTACGTGAATCTAAATATAGGGCCTGTAATCGTATCTCTGTTGTAGTGATAAAATGTTTCAGTTGGCAACAGTTTGTCTGACTATAACTGGTAATAAATAACTTCTTATTTCTCACACAACGTGTTGGAAGACGATTCTGTGGTCATGAAAAAGATGCTACTGTGTTTCAGTAACAAATTACTAGAGCGAATTATGTTTTTTTACACATCAAATTTTCGACATGACTTCCATTAAAAAACTGAGATGTGAACATCTAGCAAAACCAGTGATGTATTTAGTAAAGACAAGCAAAAATGAGCATCTCATTTTTGCAGATGGAGTCACAGGAGCAGCACAAGGATCAGAGAGAGCAACATCAAACATCATCTCACAGAAGAGAAAACCTGTCCAACGGAGCCGAGAGGTCACAGGAAACACAGAAACACAGTCCTGACAGGAAACGCATCAGAGATGACAAACACCCTCAAACACAAAGAGAATCAGAGAGCAAAGACAGTAAAGATCTGAGCAGAGACAAATCCCAAGACAAACAGGAAGATGACAGTGATTCCACAAAGGCCGAGAAAAAGAAAAAGAAGAAAGAAAAGAAATTGAAAAAGAAAGAAAAAAAGAAGAAGAAAGATAAGAAGAAAGCAGAAGCTGATTCCCTGTAAAGTTTTGACTCTGTTGTTATTGGATGTTACTCTCTGATCATTGATGTTCTCCTCTGGTTGAAGTTCATGACAGTTAATACATCCCGACACTCCCAAATTTTCCCAGATTAAGAAAACACTCTCAGTACATTTAAACGTGAAACAACCAGAGATGTGGTCTTCAGGAATGTTCTGCTTAATCTGACATTTGTCACTTATAAACAGTATTTCACAAATCAAATAAATTATAACAGTTCTGAACTTTCTTCTCCTGTTGAGTTTCAAAAATCACACGTGGATCTAAAGTGAAACAATTACTGTGTTCAGATAGAATTGTTAGAGGTCTGTGGTCAGTACAGTTTCGTTTAATAATGTTAATGCAGTTAGCGTGAATATTTCTTAAGATTTATTAGTTCTTTGTGTAATGTTTTGCACAAGTGAACACAGACATTCTAACTAATAACTACTTCATTTCAGTTTGTGTTTGTTAGCTTTAAGGCCATCTGTAAGGTATTCCTACAAGTTGAATTTATAGCATTATTCCAATTATAGTCGTCCTCTTCTAAGCAAGCAAGTAGACAAAAAATATTGACTCATTATATGGGACATGTCCAAATTTTTGTCTAATCAAATGCTTTTTAAAAATTTCACCAATAACTAGCCGTGAAAAGTAGCTAATTATGGTTCATGGCTGGGATTTGAAAAAAAAAAATTTCAAAAAGGATTGAAAAAACTGAAGGCTACATACAGCCTTACAAAAATAAAGGCACATTAAAAAAATAAAGAAAAATGTGCATGTCAGGATATTTCATTGAATCTTTCAGTGAGGAGACCCACTTTCAAACAGATTAATTCTGGTCTTGTACTGTATGAATTGTGTTAATGGCAATATAGTTTGTTTAAAAACAAAGGATGCATTTTTTAAGGTATTGTACAGACGTTTTATGTATGTTGTAAAGACGTTTATTGTTTGTATTGTTTGTTTATTTTATTAAATATACTGTTACCGATGAACCAAGCAGAATAAACCTATTGTCCAAAAAGTAGCCATGTTTAAATATATTTTAGAACACGCTGGATTCATGTTGTGGCTGGAACATTCTGACAACGTTCTACACCATTGTATAAGAATTTCTATCAGAAAGAATGACAGGAAGACAAATCCGGTCTTTAGTACTGAGATTTTACCAGATTCCTCACAGCACATGTACATTTTCAACCGTTACGTAAGAAAACTGTACAACAGTGAGAAAAAGAAACATAATTCTTAAATTAAAAACAGAGACTTTAAATAACTGACAGAAATCTGTAAATGTAAAGATTCGTTCATTTTGGAGTGTTGTAGAAGGCGCAGAAGATGAAACGTTCTCTGGTCTGCTGGTTACAATTAGTGTATGTGTGTGTTATAAAACGATACAGTTACATCTACATAACAGGCAAACACTGATCCCAGATCAGCACGTCTGCTTCAAGCATTCACAGCCCCAGATCTGTGTGTTCAGAGGTTTGGTGTTTACTGTGGCTTTTAGAGGTGGTCACATGGTTACAGAAATATCACCACAGTTGTCGAAAGCTCTGACTGGTGTCACACACACTCAAGGATTTTAGCAGACTGAATTAGAATAAACAGAAAAGCAAACACATTTTGCATAACAAACATTAACAGACAGATTTGGTGTGTGCTAATGAAAGGCTACTGTAGGTTTAGGTTGTGTGTGTACCAGACAATTACTGCTGGTTTACATCAAAGATTACTGTAAGCATGGAGTGATCTTTCTATGCTCAGGCCTCTGTGTGTGTGTGTGTTCTGAGTAGTTTGTTTTCTTATGGTCACAACATTACAAAAGTAACATTGACAAAGTTGGCACATTATATGACAACCTGACTCACAGTTCTGTTATTCTTCTGCTCTGAGGATCATCTTACATAAACACACACAAACACGTGAGTGAAGTAACGTCCCTTCCACAGGTCCATTAGAAGATTCTTTTAACAGTACAATCAGCACATTGAGCCTGAGATGTCCTTCAAACATTCTCCTCAGGTTCTCCTCAGGTTCTCCTCAGGTTCTCCTCAGGTTCTCCTCAGGTTCTCCTCAGGTTCTCCTCAGGTTCTCCTCAGGCACGTGGCAGAGAAGTCAAAGTGCTGCATGATGACCATCATCATCTCGGAGTTTCAGAAACGTCACTTCTCATCAGCTGTTAGCTTCTTAAGGCAGGACTGTTGCTGCTGCAGCTGTTCCTGTCAGGTTCTTTCACTCCATCTTTCATCAGAGTGGAGAAGACCTGCAGGAGATGGAGAGAAAAGCCCATGAGAACCTCCTTCATGAAGTTAACATAGATAATTCTAATTATGAAATCAATCTCACCTGGTTCCAGCGACGGTTGTTGCTGACCATCTGTGTGTTTGCGATGCAGGAGAAGAGTGTGTGTGTGGGTGTGTTTTCAGGCAGCCGGGAAAGGAACTGTGCACTATGAATGAAATCCATCTGCAGCAGAACATCCTGATACAGCCGTAGAATTCCCAGTCCTGTCCGGAATAATGCCTCCTCTCCGTCTCGGCAAAAAACATCCCAAACGCGACAGGCCACGTCCAGCGGTAATGACTTACTGTACAGAGTGAAGATCCTGAGAGCAGGAGACACATAAAAGTGATGAGACAAAATTTCATCTGCACAACCGCACAAACCAGCTGGTTAAAATGAAGTAAAATAAGAGAATATGAAAAGAATTACATGTGTGGTTCTCAATCTATGGTCTACAGGCCAGTGGTGGTCTTGACAGACCCCAAGTGGTCTGCAAGTTAGCTGTCTGATTTAAAAAACTGCCCTAAATGAATAACTGACCTAGTAAGTAGAAGTAAATAACATAATAAATATCATCAAAAACACCAACACTTAATTATACAACTAATTAATCAACCTATTATGATGATAAATTAACTGTGTTAACATAAATTTTAAAGTGATTATGTGTTTAATTACTTATCAAGCAAATGGCTGACTCAAATAAAAAGATTACTAAGATAAAAGGAAGCGGTCTTCAAATTATGGATTTGATGGATGTCCAATGAGAATTCAGTAAGTTAAGCAGTCCACCATTTTCTTTAAAGCTAAAATATTGCACCACCTCAACAGTTTGACAACTTCTGAAACAGATCTGTCTGGTTTGAGAAACCAGCCCTAGGGGGCAACAAAGAGTTACTGAAGTACAACAATCGCTCATGTATCTCTCCCCTGCGGCTTCAAAACAAGGAAAAGAAATATACACAGAGAAAAACAAACAGAGCAGGAAGAGAGGTTTTAAAAGCAGCATTACCAGTCGATGAGGTAAAAGTCGGGGGTCAAGCTGTTGTTTTGAAAGTGCTGGAATAATCTGGGAAGGTTCTCCTCGAAAAACACTTCAAACGCTGCAAAATATTTCAGCATCTTGGGAGTCAAACAAAACATCACATTAATACAAAGCATTACCCTCGAAACACCAAAATAACCCAAAAGACAACATCTAGTGTGTAATACAGAAATGTTCTTCAGCAAATTTGCAAGCACTAGGACTTCTGGAAGTTCTTGCCCAGAGGTTCTACTTTGAGAATTCTGGCCAATGAAATCTTTATAAAGTGGGTCAACAGATGGTTGGAATAAATGCTGAGTGCAAATGCAGACCGTGTAACTTCCTCTATTTTAAGAGCATCTATGTGTTGTAGAAGGTCCACCACAAATAGGTTTGATGAATAAAGAGTCTACGCACCAGATCGTGGTCCACTCTGAAGAAGGCCATCTGGCAAGGTTTATTAAGGAGGTTGGCAAAGGCAATGAAGGCATCGGCTTCCTCCAAATTCAGAATGAGGACAGCAGCAATGAAGGACATGCCCTGGACCTAAAACGCACAATAAACAAATGACAAACCAACACATGCAATACAAACCAAGGGCTGTTGTTCTGGGCTCATGATGAGGGGACCCACTTAGTTCATCTTTGGTATACTGTATTCATTGTGCTCTGGGGAAGGAACCCACCCATAAAAGTTTGTTCTGGACCCATGAATTGTAGCAAAGACTTTGTATAAACTTAACAGCAACCTTCCACAGAGTCATTTGGCCAGTTTGCATGTTGTTTATGCAGTTCTTTGCCCCGAGCTGAACATGTGACCCGGTGCATGTGAACGTCACGCTCTAAGGGTGCTAAACAGTAGTTGGACTCAGTGAATGAGTTTTATATTAACATTTAGTGATGTGTAACTGTGTGATACTTACATAACCTACATCAGGTCTATAACAGGTATACGCCCCCAACACACTGTGCAATATATCATGATACGGCCCACCCTAATGGAGAAAAAAAGCGGCAAAATTAAGTCACGTCGGAAACACATGGATTGCAGAAATGAGACACCTGTTCCTACCTTCTGGAATATGAAGAGCGATGGGAAAGTTCTGGATATATCAAGCTTGATTAAATCCAGACTGGACTCTCTGTCAGCCAGCGACACGCCGCAGTCTAACCAAACGAAAGTCATCAGTCACAGCAAACTGCACAAATCATTGAAATGTGAGCTTTTGTGTCGCAATACAGGAAGTTAATAATTGAAACTACATACTGGATAATGTCAACACACACCGGCTGTGGAAACATTCTAGCAAAACAGTCCCATGAATGACTTTTTTAAAAGTTAACAAACTTAAAAGCGACCCCAATTTACTTTTGTGTTTCTGGTTATAAGTAATTAATTAAAAAAAACTGTAATCAGAATGTCATAAATTCTTCTAAAACAACTTTCCTTTCTGTAGATATTATCTTTATGGTACAGGCTACTATTGTTAATTAATTATGATATCATTAGTTAACATTAATATTATCAATAATAAATTAATATTGTTAACCAATAGCCATTCAATGCCAGAACTGAGCCAATCAATTTGCGATTGATAAAATTAAGACCTGCCCTAAATTTTTATCTATTGAATATCCTACAATACAAGTACAAGGGTTGTGAATGAGTTTTTAAGGTTCTTTTTGATGTAGCTTTGCTTACAGATTTGCTAAAGATAAAAAGGCAACAAGATAAAACTGTTGTGTAAACAAACCTTCGTTCTCGTTGACGGAACTCGTCTCGCTAAAGCTCCTCCATTTCTCTTTGGCTCTAGACAGGAAGATCTCGTAGAGTTCTGAGACAAAACACACCCACACAAACACAACGGCTGAGTCAAAAACAACAGCTGTTTCCTCAACAACATCTGGACACAGTCTGAGTTTATCTGTGTCAGAACTGCCCTGCTGGCTGCCAGACAGACGTTCTGCAGACCAACAGTTTAAAGATCATCAGCTCGACCGACTGTGAGGTGTGGTTGGCATAGTTACCGGGGGTTATGTTGAGCTCGTTTCCGATGGCGAGGCTCCAGACCTTTCCACGGATGCTGGGCGGGATGCCCTGCCACCAGAGTTCACGTACGCGCCGGGTGTTACGCCTGCAACACGCAACGAATGCATCAATATATTTACTGATGTGAGACCCAAAACATCTTCATTTACATGAGTACATTACAGTTGTCCAGGGAAACGAAAAGAAAAATGGATGAAACTTTTGAACACTAACATGCTTTCCCAGTTGGGCAGGACTTCCACGTTCCAGATCACCATGGCGCTGGAAATGTTTTCTTCCTGACGGAATCTCTCCTTCATCTGACGTTTCTTCTTCTGTGCGTCTTTCAACTCTAGGAGAATCAGAAAAAGTGTGTGTAACAGAATTAGTGTGTGTGTGTGAGAATAAAACAACAGTATTACTACAGCATGACTATGTGTGTGAAAGGGGAAGCTCTGTGTGTGTGTGTGTGTGTGTGTGTGTGTGAGGAGGTGAAATACAGGGGCACATGGCCAACAGATCAAATGTCAAACATCATTATGATGGCAAACATGAAAGCACACCACTCACCTCGTCTCTTGGCCCCAGCAACCATCTCGCTGTATTCCTGTCTGTGTCTCTCAGCTTCTTCCTCCGATTTAGCCGGCAAGTTTCTAAAATAGCACAAGAGAGTTTGTTTTTATTTCATGCCTGAAGGGTTTGTATGTTTTGATTTACGGTTATATCTTTGCAATGCAGAAATGCTCACAAGCTCTATGAATGTTCAAAACATCCAGTTTTTTTAGATTTCCGCATTAACGTTTCTACTTGGTTTTAAGAACATTATTCACACTTCTTTAATTCTGCAATGTTAACAAAATGTTCCACTAACAACTTTTTCCGCTAACAAAGTTTTTATATAGATCATATGCAATGATATATCACTAACATTACTGCTAGAACATTTTTGACAATATTCGGAGAACATTCCCTGTTAGCTCGGAAGGCGTTTTGGGGTTTTAAGTTTAGGACAGATCTGTAAGTCTAAACCACAAATTCCTCCTGGGTATTTTTTTAAGATGCAAATTTAAAGTCTAGGTGTATGTTTGTGCATTCAGGAAAAGGAACAACATTCCAGCTAGATCTCAGTTTCACAAGCAATCACATTCAGGAATGAACGTGCCGTGAGATCTGATTGGCTGCAGCCAATCCAACAAGTAACATAATAACCGTACCTCATACTAACCATTACTCTGTAAATATTACAACATTCCCAAACTGATTTGATACAAAGACATTTTTAATAATTAACATAAACATCCTTTTATATGCACACAGTTTTACAGCTGGAGTTAAGGCACCTTGCAACACTTTACAGCACCTTGCAACACTTTACAGCAGCGTGTGGAAGCAGTGCATTGTGGGAGCTGTAGTTTATTTATCAGACTTACGCAGGTCTGTCCTCCAGAATGAGTGCAGTGGTGGACAAAGGCTCAAACTCCAGATTCTTCCGTCTCATTAGCTGAGGGGGCGGTCCTACAGCAGGCCCCACCCTCGACTCATATTCCTAACAAAATACAAAGTAAGACAAGAAGATATTATGAGACTACAACACGTACATCAACAGTCTCAAAGTGCCACATGTATCCCGAGGAGACGTGGAGGAAAAAAAGGACTCATCATGAGATTCTCACATGCTCAGAGTGAGAAAATGTAATGACCAAAGGCAAAAGTGCACATTTAGGCTTTTAGGTTCATATTATAACCAAAGCATGTGCATATATAATACGTGTTTGTGTGGGTCCCATGTTCTCAATCACAAATAGACAAACAGCTGACCAGCATGCTTCCAATAGCAAGTCAACCAAGAGAACAGCGATATAGAGATATAGAAAACAGAAATAGAAAACACACAACTGTTACCAGCACTTATTTAACCTTCAAGACATTTTAACCTTCAAATGAATGTTACCAGCAGCTCTTTAAAACTGAGCTGTAGCTTCAGTTGTTACAAATGAGTCACAAGTAGCTCACATGTTCAAACTCCAGACAGGAGACAGAGATGTGTATTAAACTCTGAGTCACCAAACTGATCAGGTATTCATAACTACATACTGGTGTAGAAAGTCAACAGCAGTAGACAGATCAGGTTGGCCACAGATCTGTGTGTGTGTGTGTGTGTGTAGGTCAATGCTGAGTTCCTCACCAGGTAAGTGTATGTGTGTGTGTGTGTGTGTGTGTGTGTAAGTCTATACTCTATTGTAAATTACTAATTATCCTACTAATATCCTACAATGTTTGCTTTATATAATAACAACAAAAACTGAAAGAGGACTATTTAAAACTTCATTTGAATTAATACATGATTATTTAAAACTAAATAAACAAACAACAAATCTCAGGTTGTATGCTTCATTTGCATATTTAAGATAAAACAAGCCTCAGTGTGTG
>JAZGTK010000543.1:15213-35107 GCA_036877625.1 Ambastaia sidthimunki
GAAATCAACACAAGCTCAGTCATGGTCTCTTTACTGAAAGACAGCTGCAGACACACACACACTCACACACTCAAACACACACACTTGTCTCCTCTGACTGACACCCAAAATGACGCACAGACTTTCCAGCATCTCTGTCTCACTTTCTCTTTATTTTTGTTCATTTATCTTCCTTCTACAAATCCTGCCTGTCTTTCTTCTGCAGAAATAAAATTATGGCCAATGTGTCAAAGTTATATTTCACCAATGAATGTAAACCTTGTCATTACTTATTCAACATCACAATGTTTTCAAGACACGTTTGAAACAATGATTCTGCAAAATCTCTTCTTTCATTTTCCACAAACGACAACAAAATAAAGAAAATAACACACAAGCGATTAAAAGAAGACCTTGTCCTTTCTTACCTGCTGAATGGTTTTGGAGTCTTTAGGAAGGTTGTCCCGCAGTGGAATTTTTCCGAACAGTTTCCATCCAGGTGCACTCTGGGATGCGCCGACCCTCGACTCTTTGGACTTCCAGGAAAACAAACTCCTTTGAAGATAGACGAGGAGGAAAAATAAAGCAAAACATAAATGAATAAAAAAACACATGCTATTCAATTCAAGTCAGTTTGGCAAGTTAGCCAAGTTCAGGGTATGTGGAGGCCAAAATATGAGAAATATGAAACTCATTAAGTTCAGACTATAACTAAAGGGAATTAAGGTATTGGGGACTCAGCGGAGCAGGTCTTAAGATTTAATGCGCTTAATACGAGGGATTTCATTGTGCTCATGGTGACAGAGTATCAGCAGATACAGTCACAGGTTTCCTTTACACAAACACAGATAATGAGCTCATTAAATCTCTGAACATGCTTTCTGATGGAACCATCACTCTAATGCCGCCTTAAATACATAATAAAGGTGGTGAACCAATCAGATACTGTCTGATAGAACGGACAGACCAGAGAGACAGACAGACCAGAGAGACAGACAGACAGACTAGAGAGACAGACAGACCAGAGAGACAGACAGACCAGACAGAGAGACAGACACGAGACAAGAGAAAGTGTGAGAACATTTAAAGAATTCAGTATAACTGAGGAAAAGAGAATAATGTCCTTGTAAAACAGGAAACTAAAGATGGCAAAAACACTCCAAAACTAAGAAAAAAAAGCGCTCACAGCAGTGAAGTCTAACTCATAAAAGCTGACATTAAAATTCCTCAGTGTGTGTGTGTGTTTTTCCATACTTAAGGCAAAGTCTATGAAGTTCTTTTGTAGAGACCAAACCTCCTGGGTAAAAGACTTCCTCTGAACTTTGGTATTACATTACTACAAATTCAACTTATACCTTCCCAACCAAACCGAACTGACACAGCAAACACGAGTCACACATGTGAGCTGATTCATGTGGCTGGAGTCTGAAACTGTATTTACTGTATGACAATAAACAAAGTTTCAAACTGAATTTGATAAAGAAATGCGACTCATCTCAAACAAACATCTGAGCAGAGAATAAATCTGACAAACTGAATGAATAAACAATCATAACTTTGAGTGACTCTCAAAGCCCCAGTAAGCAGTTTCCCAGCTAACAATTTTAGGTTATAAGAACGTTTCCCTAACATTTCCATTCGTAACAAAAATGTTCGAAATTAGTTTTGAAAGTATTATATGGCTTGGTTACAGAAAGGTTATTCAAACTTAATTCTGTAACGTTTTTAAAATGTTCCACTAACAACGTATGAATAACGTTGGTGATATATATGATACACACCGTTAAAGAAAGTTCTACCAACGCTACTGCAAGTACTTTTAGAGAGCATTAGCCAACGTTTTGAGAATGTTGCTGGAATGTTTGTGGTGGTCTGGGACCACCGTGAAGGCTCTTAATAAAACAAGCAGGTTGACTGACTGCAGGTGAAAGGTTAGTGTGCATTTACCTGGTGAGGAACTCAGCGATGCTGTGTCTCTTTGTATCAGCCGCCTGGTCAGCTGAGGTCTCGGGGTCTGCGGGAGGTCTGTCTGGGAGCTTCTCTGGGGCGCTCTGTCGACGTCCAACTTCAAATGTATTCCCAGATCCAAGAGATTCATCCAAGCCGCCCTCTGCTCCAAAATATCCATCATCTCCGGGGCTCTGAGGAGTGGCATCGCAGCTGAGGGAGACTGTGTGACCCGGGGTGGCCCGGAGACTGTGGGGTCGTGGTGGAGGGTCACCCTCGCTAAGTTCTTCTTCTTCTGGGCTGGGCTCGGTTTCAGTGTAATCGCTTGTGTTCTCAGCGAGGGGAGACAGGGACAGCTTGGCACTGAGGTCTGAGAGGGTGTCTGTGAGATCCGGGTCACCCGCGCTGGTACGACCACTCACTTCACAAGACCCCCCGAAAGAAAGGACACCATCGCTTTGATGAACAAAGACATGGTTCTCTGGAGCACTAAGGCCACCAAGGGTTCCAAAGGGGACTTGAGACGGGGTGTTATAAGGGTTCACAATCATCAACCCTCCATTGCCCACTTTTAAACCTCTGTTGAATCCTTCAGAAATAGGTTGCATAGCGTGTCCGTAGTCCAGGCGCTTAAAATCAATATGATCATCATCCAAATGCTCACTGGTCGCATCTCCATTACGCATCTTCATATCTCCTGAATTCTCACCCACAAATGACACCGCAGAGTTTGGTCTCAGCTGTGAGTTTAAATAACCCGTGTGGGGTTTATCCACACACCCAGGCTCGGAAGTCCCACTAGCTCGATCGGAATCTGACACTCGCACAGCTGCGTTTGGGCTGGACCGGGTTCCCCCTCCTTCTCCATCTGGACGCACCACATCCACCTCCCGCTGAACGGGAAACCCATTGAATATCCCGTCCCTGCACCCCACCTCGGGTTCCGGTATCAAATCAAGCAAAATGTGGTTCTCCTTCAGTGTATTCCACTGTCCAGCATCCCGAACCTTTTTATGCGAAACCTCTTCGGCGGCACACCCGGACCGGGCGTTTTCCGGGTCTGAAACACAGATGCGAACTTTGCACGTCTCCCGGTTGTCGTTGACATCGATGGGGGACGCGAGACCCAGCCCATCTCCATCCTCCACTGCTTCCATCTCACTGGAGGTGTCGGTGGTTCAGAACCGCAGATGTAACCGTGCTGCTGCTGCGGCGGCGCCCCGGTTCGGCAATACAAGATCTCATCTTATATACTGAACTGCTGCCGCTGCGGTGTGTTCATGACATCCCTCCTGCAATCCATTCAGCGTTAATAATGAAGAGTAAATCCACGGCTCGGTTCTGTTAATACACATTTTGATCAACGTCCAGCGCAGTCGCTGTTAGAGGCCATTTTGAATGTGTTGTCGGCGTGTCTCTTCCCAGCAAAAGCCTGGAAGTGGGATCAGTAGGAGATAAAGCGACACCTGCAGGACACCCGGTGTAACTGCAACCACTCTGCATTTACAAAACCCAACACATGCACTCAATTTTTTTGCACTGTACTATCAACATTATTCCTCTACAAACACAAATGTATCCACCAACTATTGTGATTTATAACCCCCTCTGTCTGTCTGATAAAGTAAACTCAGGAATCACACTAGTGTATAAGTTAAAATGACCACTAGAGGGAGCCAAAACACAGGCTTGTGTGGTCAGGATTAATTTTGTTAAACATGCAATGGGAAAAAAACTATATACCTGCTGTATTGGTACATATGATCAATTTGCATGAACATTTTATATCAATATACATTTTCCTGGATTATACTAAGCCACTGCCATTTTATTATTTAATGCAATTCCCCCACGAAGCGCTGAATCAGATAAAAAAAAAGTTATTAAAACCACATAAATTATTAACCACATACATGTTTTACGTAAATATAAGGTGGTTTTTAAGGAGTTTAAGAAACTTCGTGGAGAATTGCACGAGCTGAAAACATTACTGAGCATTACAGTATCCAGTTACATGTTTGTTAGTTGAATAAAGAGAAATTCTTCAGTGAGTAGATTGTGAAACTTAAAACCAAATTCAGATGCTTAGACATGCACTTTCACACGCAAGTCACACACAAACTATATACTGCTGCAATTTTTTCTAATACAAATACAACAGTCAGTCTAAACTGTTGTATCTGTTCTGTATTGCAGTCAGTCTTTGTTGCACTAGTGCGAACATTTTTTTATGCATGTAAATCATAATAATCCAGCAGCAATATATACAGTAAATTCATTAATGTTGCCTGTTTGACGTTGAAATTAATGGGGGGGGAACAGAATCTATGTTGTTTTATAATTATTGTTAATGTTGATATTAATTGGCAAAGTGCATTATTTGTATTCATGCTAAATTACGTTTGGCTCCTGTACACAAAACGTTCACGATCAATGAGGAACATTTGCAACCAGTCATTGGGAGAGAATGAATGCGGGTTTGGATCATACAGACTGTGTGTGGATGTAAGCCAATCACAAAGCAGGAAATTTTAGAGCTGGAAGCTCCAGCGTCTGAATGTGGGTCATTCCAAGCGTTCAGCACCGGGAACGGACGCACTTTACAACTTGAGAATGAAAAAGACCTGTAGACCAACTCTGACAGGCCAGTAAAGAAGAAACCTCAACCTCATAAACACCGTCGTAAAATAAGGCAGCTGATCATTATGAGGTGCTTTGGAGAGAGCGCAAAGAAAAGCTGGAGATGTAATATAGACGAATAAACATGCTGACGGATTAAGAAATATGTTCAGTGTTAAGCAATGTTCATAAAGATGGAGAACGGTACAAACCACACGGAGGATCGTGCGCCCGGAGCGCAGGAGACAGAGGATGGAGACGGGCAGAACAGTGCGCGCGCTCTGCTTGGGTTCGTGCTCTTCCTGCTGATCGTCTCCACGCTGCTGGGAAACACGCTTGTGTGCGCCGCCGTGGTCAAATTCAGGCACCTGCGCTCCAAAGTGACCAACTTTTTCGTGATTTCTCTGGCCGTGTCTGATCTCTTCGTGGCGGTGCTGGTGATGCCGTGGGAGGCGATATCCGCGGTGGCGGGCACGTGGCTCTTCGGCCGATTTTGCGGCATCTGGATCGCCTTTGACATCATGTGCTCCACCGCGTCCATTCTCAACCTGTGCATCATCAGCGTGGACCGGTACTGGGCCATCGCGAGTCCTTTCCGCTACGAGCGCAAGATGACCCACCGGGTGGCTTTCATGATGATCGGGGTGGCGTGGACCCTGTCCATCCTCATCTCCTTCATCCCGGTCCAGCTCAACTGGCACATGGCAGATGACGAGGAGGAAGGCGCAGCGGGTAACGGCACGAACTATACCGACAACTGCAAAGCCAACCTGAACAGGACTTACGCCATCTCCTCTTCTCTGATAAGTTTCTACATTCCCGTTATTATTATGATCGCCACTTACACGAGGATATTCCGTATTGCGCAAACACAGATCCGCAGGATATCGTCTTTGGAGAGGGCTGTGGAGCAAGCGCAAAACCACCACCAATCCAACGACTGCTCCAACGAGAACTCCCTCAAAACCTCCTTTAAGAAAGAGACCAAAGTTTTAAAAACACTCTCCATCATCATGGGGGTCTTTGTGTTCTGTTGGCTGCCGTTTTTCGTGATCAACTGCATGGTTCCCTTTTGCCAGTGCGTGAGTGACACCACTTTCACCATCTTCGTTTGGTTCGGATGGGCCAATTCTTCCCTAAACCCCGTTATTTACGCCTTTAACGCAGACTTCAGGAAGGCATTCTCGTCCATTTTGGGTTGCAATAAAATGTTCCCCAGCACCACAGTGGAGACGGTGAATTTCAGCAATGAACTGGTGTCCTATCACCACGACACGACGCTCCATAAGGAAGCGCAACCGCTGGCCGCGCAGCTGCCGCACACCGTGTCCAACACCCGAGACGAGCCGAACCTCCCGTTCGATAAGGATTCGGTAACTTCTAACGTGTCCCGGAATCATAAAAACACACTATTGCCCAACATCGAGTGCGACGGTGAGATTTCTCTCGACACCATCACACCGTTTACCTCCACTGGGCTCGTGGAGGGTCTCCCTGAACAAATCATTAATGAATGACATTCTTAATAGACTTCAGTTCATCCGTGCTTTTATTTGCTTTTTTGATGGATGCTGGTGGAAAGATGATGGTTGACTGATAATATTTAGATCGGAAGAATTAAACCTTAATTCTTAAAAGTTGATTTGCAGGTTAGGGATTCAGGGTCCCACAGCACAACCATAAAAGTGCGTAAAACCTTTGCATTTTACATAAACATTATTTTAACACTTCAACATAAGAGCCTAACAGAGTCAACATTTGCATATTCTAGTGCATAAAGGTGTCCATGGATCTTTTCATCAAATTATTAGTTAACATTTACATGAATGTCTGGAAGAACTCATGTCTCAGTTTCTGTTACTGTGTAAAATTATCTCCCCTTTTCAACATGTGACAAATGCAATTTTACAATTATTCCAATTAACACATAAAAGCTGCAATATATTGCTTTAAAACAATTTTAGATCAGATGAATTTCCTAAACATATAAAGGTGATATTATGAGGGCACATAATAAAATATGATACACTGGCTGAATGTGATATGTTTAACTGCAGGACAGTAGGTCAGCGCCCCCCCCAAGCTGTTGAGTGTGTAGAATGATTTATGTCTCGACTCCTCCTTGTTTTTAACCTATTTCATGCAGTATTGTGTAACGGGACCCTGAGAAAATGAACGGGCAGGATACTACAGGAATTTGTGCATTAAGATAATTCCAGCGGAGAGCTCATCTTTAGCTCCTGGTTATTTAAAAACTAATTATGCTGTTGAACTCATTGCATAGAGATGATTTATTTTCAAGGCTGATTTATTTAGCACTGGCGTCTTGAGCACGCAAGAAAAAACTGGAGTATGATATTGATATGTGCAAAAAATGTCAAGCAGCTTAAAAAATATACAACACATGCATAATGCTTATAATCTGTATTGATGACAAATTATGAATAGGAAATGTCTCTTTATGATCAATGATAACATGTTTTATGATAGACATTTTCTAATTTGTATAAAAAATAAATACCTTAAGAAAAGGGTTTTTGTTTAACAACTTTTGCACTGAGGTTTAAATAAGCTTTACATGCTCACATGGAACAGAAACGTTTTAGCAATAACAGCGATTTTCATGAGCTTTAATTGATTTTTAACAATTACTGTATGTCAGGGAGAAAGATGAAGTCATTTCTGTCGCTTTCAGTCAGAAGTTCTTCATTCTTTTCAGAGTTTTCAAAAGCTCTTCAAAATAAATTGAAAAGAGAGAAAAATATATTGATAAAAAGATGGTGCTCTGAGCTCCACCTGGCAGGAAGTGTTTCATCTTTATAGAACAAAGGACTGAGTTGCACTCAATCTGCCCTGACCCACCGAGACCTCCAAAAAACCCCACGGCCCTCCAACTGTCTAAAACACAGCTGTGTGTAAAACACACAATGTACTGCAAAAAGATGCAATTACATTTCATCCTGCAGGGTTTCTTGAGTCGCAGATAACAATAATTTTAAAAATCACTGAATAATATTCTGTCAAAAGTTGCCCCAACCAGCCAAAAACAGCAGAATGAGCAATTTCATATAACAAAATGTCTAAATGAAAATTAATTGACATTTTTCAACAATTAGCATTTGGTGAACACATTCAATTCAAATTATTTAACAAAGCAGCTTTACTGAGAGAATTAATAACAATCATTGAACATTTGAACAATTAAGACACTTGTATATGAAAAAATGAATAGAAATAGCTGTTTTTACAATGTGTGTGTGTGTGTGTGTGTGTGTGTGTTTGTGCTAAAGTTTGTGTTTGTGTCCACACAGAGGACCACAAAATATCTGCTTTTGAAAGTCAATTCAAAGCACGATGTTACGGAAATGTTATGATCTTTGTAAAAAGAGTGATTTCACTGATCTCTCATTAGTGTGTTATCTCACAAAAACACAGAAAAATAAATAATGAGAAGTTAAAATGCCACACAGATCATACGCAGACTCATGAAGACAGAGGTCACAGGCAACAGAAAGTAATGGAGAAAGAGATGGAGACAGATCCTTAATGCACGTTCATTAAATGTGATTTGTTTGTCCACCTTCCTTTCCGAAAGTGATGAAATGTAATAAATGTCACACAAATAAACCACCTCACAGATATAGTGGCACTGTGATTTATTTCTGCAGCTGTGGAGCTACACGCTCGCTGCAGGTAACGATTGTCAAAAGAAAGAGAAAAAAATGATTCTGCTCTAGAAATGTTATTGTGAGAGACTCTTCTGAACTCTTCCTTAGAGGACAGAGATGAAAAAGATATCCGGCAAATGATGGCAACTGCACTCGGGAAGAATTCTCGGAGTCATTTCCAATGACTTTTCTCCATTCTTCAGGAAAATTAATATCACATATTAATATTTGAATGGGCTGAAGTGAGAGGATTTTGTAGGTGAGGTTGGCAGTGGAAAAGGAAATTCAGGGTCAACAAGACACAATCTGAGACTATACATTATAAATAACGTATTTGTGGTGACTAGTGATGTCATACTAAGCTGATACACGTACACATCTGCAGTATTGACATAAACTAAAATCGATTAAGACCAGCACAAAAGGTGAAAAATGATTCCACCTTTGTATTAAAATTGAACGTGTGACTTTATGAATGAAAGATGAGTGGCACACACAGTCAAATGCCTCACCATGTATTTATGCTGTGAATAGAACAGTCTGATTTAAAATTCAATATCATGCCTCACTTCTATACAAAAGGCCACGGCACACAGATTCTGCAGAGTGTGGAAAATCTAGAAGAAGCAGAGAAAGAGAGAGAGAGTCGTTTTGAAACAGCATAGCCACATTTTTTCTCCAGTTATTTCTGAATATTATTAATGTTATGACCAAAACACTCTTTAACCTATGCTAAAGACACAAGCCAATGCCATTCATTTTACCCAGAATGCATTGCAAAAGAACGAACATTTTTTCAAGCCATCTTTTTTTCCGCAGAGCTCGTATTTGACTGAGCAAGCAAGTTCCACATTATTGTCCTCAAGCATTTCTTTAATCAAGCTGACAAACAAATACAATCCTGAGACACATTCCTGACCTTTGACTCCAATTTCTGTAAGTTCTGCAGTGGCTGTGGAGAATTTTTGCTTTTGAAAGGATGCACATAATAAACACAGTCTGTAATTCATTCTGTTTGCAGTGCTTTAAAAAACAGCGAGCTTGCTTCATCACAGGAAACCAAAACATGCACGTTTTCTATCCTCAAACAGTAAAAACTCTTTAAAAAACTTGGTGTTTGAAATCTAATTTACAAATGTAACATGTTTTTCTTCTTCTTAAAATAGAAACATGATGTAAACAAATGGCTGAGAATAAAATAGCAAACTGTGTTGGATTCAGTACAGATTAACAGATGGCAAGCAGAATGTTATGCAGAAGCTACACATCATTTTTTGAAATCTGAATAAAAACAGTAATAATGACAGTAATGTCAGTAATATTTAACTTATTATTAGTGTCACTCGTAGTTGTGTGAACACATCTAATACTTTTTAAGCAAAGCTTTCTCTCTGCCGTGAGAAGAGATATTAATGAAAACACCTACACACTAAACTATCTCCTAAAAGAGTTTAAGATAATTCCACTTCAAACTGTTGTTTTACTAAAAGCATTCAATAGTTTCACAGCAAAGATATAAGACACAATGTTTAACAATGCTTGTGACCGTAAGCACGAAGCATTTCCACATTTCTGTGTCATTTCTCACATGATATCTTCAGAAAAGTTCTGTCTGAAAGTTGTCTGACTTCAAGCTCTCAGTTCTGTCTGAGAATACATGTTATATCACAGATGTGCGTACAGTAAAAGGTGATGGACTGAGGAGCCTCTACAAAGGCCTTTGTCAAAATTGCAATCACCCAATGGCCTTCATCTTTCAGTTAATGTAAAAAATCAAACCTTTAGAAGAAAATCTAGTTTTCTCTAGTCCTTTTGTGCTCACCTTTTGCCTGGCTTAAAGAACAAACTATTGTGTTACTGCCGGTAAGCATGTGTGTGCCTCTGTAGATGTGTTCATTTCTGAAGTCTATGGTTCTCTTATTGAGGAACCGCACTGAGGAACCAAGTTCTCCTGCTTTCAGGATTATTGTTAGTTTAAGTAGTTGTAGTTTAGTTTTGTAGTTTGCATGCTGCTTTACAAAAGAGAAAACCAGGCCAACTGGTCAATAAACGTGTTATTTTAAACACGCAGTGTGTGAAGTGTGATTATGTTCTGCACATAATTAGAACGTGTTTTTCGTTCAAGAGAACTTGAGCTACAGATTGTTCCTTGATCGTGATTTTTCCACCTTTATTTAACCTGCTGTGTGGTCAAATCAAACAGCGTAAGTTCAACAATCTCAGGACACACGACAACACAAAGCAAAGACAGTAACTTCATGTTGGTCTCAAAGCACTTTGTCTCGTCTATTCAAGGCCGTGTTGAAAAATGGTAAAGGAACTGCATTTTTCTTCAGTGTATAATAAAATAAATGGCCTCACTTTATCATCGCTATATTTAATTTAATAATAACGAAGGAAAAAGGAAGTACAGAAATGAGGCTGATTAAAAATACAAAGAAATATAAGAGGAGCAAAAGGATATTATATCGTTGTAAAAAATAATAAGTAATTTTGCACCCTTACAATGCAAAATCTGTTTGTAACTATGGCAATACTCAAAGATTCACAAAGAGGCTTCAAGTGATATTTTAAGATGAAAAGGATTTCTTCGTTCATATTTCATCATATATATCGTATAGCAGGGCTGCAGGTGTATTTATTGAGGCGCTGAAAGGGCTGGAAGCTCAGCTGGAAAAAATATTTCCCACGGGAGCAATCCAGGGTATTCCCAGCATTCTCCAGCAACACCTTACGTGAGAAGTTGTGTGTAGGTTGCACCATTTTAACTGGTAGCCCAATGCTGTGCTATTGACAAAATGACACACATCATGTGGATAATTTTACACACCTAGCTCATGATAATCTGAGACATTCCAGACAAACAGCAGAACTTCTAAAGACTCAGCGCTGACCCAACAGAAGCTACAAAACAGGTTTTGCTCCAAAAGCAAACTTTTGTGCCCTGAAACTTAAGACTTTTACTCAGTTTTTCCTCAGGATGTAAATGCTCCAGTTGCAGGGGTGTGTCTCAGCTTGTTAATACCAGGTCATTTCAACAGCTATAATGACCCTCTCTCTCTCTCTCTCTCTCTCTCTCTATCTCTCTCTCCTCTGAGACACATCATTATGTGACTGTCTGAGAGAGCAAGTAACTCAATCAGTCACAATACATCAGGGCTGTCGAGCCGCTTCATCAACAAGTCAATCCAGCCGCCCCCCGAGACCCTCGAGTGATCGATGTATCATGATTGTTTTAGTCCATGAGTTTTAGCATGAACGCAAACCTGCACATAACACAGGCTGTTTAACACACATACATCCACATGCAATCCGCTGTTTATAAATAGACCAACGGCCTATAAAACCATAAAGTCATTAAACCATTGTTGTAAAAATATCTCTGTTCTCCAGCCGGCAACACTGACTACCTACAGCTTTATTCACCAATTAGCTGGGTAACCATGACAACCGCAGTGTTGCTTTCAGACTGTTGTTGGCTAATAAATCGTGTCATGTTTGTGTGTGTGTGTTTGTGTGTGTGTGTTTGTGTGTGTGGGGGGGGGGTGATTATAATCATTCGACTTTTTTTAGCATCAGTCTTGTTGTGTTAATTTTATCCGATCTTTAATTAGTTTGCTTAAGTTTTAACTTAACAAAGTGTGTAAAAACGATCTTGGCCTCATCAGTCCATAATGTGAGTTTGATTTATGTAGGTTAATTCAACACAAGAGCACATTAAAGTTAAATAATATTATATCAGCTGCCACAATCCATGACAGAAAAGAAAAATATGGTATATACTGTAAACTTCTTAAACAGATGCCAAGGCTAACAATTTTAGATTGTAAGAACGTTTCCCTAATGTTTACATTAAGTAACAAAAAAAGTGTTAGTTCTAGGAACATTCGAAATGTACAGTTTTTTAGACATTGTATTAACGTTATTGCTTGGTTTTAAGAACTTTATTTAAACATTTTAATGCTGTCATTTTTTAAAAATGTTCCAATAAGTATCTAAGAATAACGTTTTTGATCTATATGATATATAACATTAACATTCTACTTGATAACTTTAGGATAACTTTGAAAGAACATTAGCCAATGTTCTGAGAATGTTCCTTGTTAGCTGGGAGGTTATCAGAAAAGTTTGTATCACATAAAAAAGTGTTCTTTGGTGTCACTGACTCTTAAAGTTGCTGAGCAAACGCTTGGCTTGTTTTTTAGCGAGTGACTCATTTAGACAGACAGAGATTTTGGACATTTTTGTAGCTTTGTTTTCAGTTTGCCTGGTTTCTTCACATTTCATTATGACAGCTGGAACACCATCATCAAATTCAGGTTTTGTGGGCTACCGCACACCGCACAATACTCTCGAGTTTTCTGAGAAACCACAAAACTTCAGAAAATCCAAGAGGCCGGAACAAACAGAACCGAGTATCAAAGATAGAAACAGAACATAAAATGCAAGAGGACTGAATTAACCTGAATACATTACCGCAGGTTACACCAACACTTTAATTTTTAAAAGTTATATCAAATGGAAAGAGCAAATGAAGGTACCAACTGGACCTATGTAGCTCTTTACAGTGGCTTGAGATTAGGCCTAAAGCAGGTACCTAATGAAGCAGAGTTATTGATTTTCATTACATTGTACAATTCACGATGAGTGAAGGTCAGCCTATTGTCCATGAGTACTCTTCACAAACCTGGAATCAACGACCATGTGACCTTCACTAGACCTTCAGAGATTCAGTGGGGGAGGCTTTGGGTAGGAGAATGAACAGCTTGTTGGGATTTGTGACACTCAGGTGGTGAAAAACCATTTGAAATACAGTATATAGACACATCAGAGATGTGAGATGTTCAGTTTTTGTACTTGTAGAAGTGGATACATACTTGTAGACACTCAGAAATAAGATATACGTTACAGCTGGGTGAGAAAAAGTCATCTGATGATGAAGTATGCACAGAAACGTCCTTCACACTGAAAAAGTCTTTTGTTGTAACCATGACTGCTTTTAAATCTCACAGTAAAGGGCTGGTGCTTATGATTATGTGTAAAATGATCTGGTAATCCCCAAGAAAACACACGTGTTTACAGGCTAGTCAACTTTTTAAACTGAGTCGTCGATAAATACAAACATTAATTTGGTACTCAAGATTTAAGATTTTCTTAGCCCCATTTGCTAATATTTTTCATGTACATTTTATGACTTCAATGTACATGTGATACCTCAGTTTTTATTTCAAGTGGGTAACAACAGGTCAAATGAATTTCTGAGTTTACATTTACATGTATTAATTTGGCAGACGCTTTTATCCAAAGCTTACACTTAAGACTAACAGTGAATTCAATGTATACATTTTTTGTCAGTACTTGTGTTCCCCAGGATCAAACCCACAACCTTTGCGCAATGCTCCACCAGTTGAGCTACAGGAATGTACAGGAATGAGTTTTAAAGCACTAAGGTGTGAAACAAATGCTTTTTTCCTTTTGTTGCAGAAGTGATAAACAATCTTGTTTACCACAGAGTCAGACCGAGGACCAGAGCAAATCAAAGACCACCAGAGATAAATGCAGCACTGATGCCAGTGAAAATGCTAGACTCTTGAGTGGGTTGTGAACTTACAGTCTGCACAGAAAATTCTGTTTTTATTCAGAAAACACTGAGTTTAGAAAACATCTTAACAATGCAGGCTAGTTTTCAGCTCAAACTTTTTAAAAAGGCTGAAAATACAATTATTCCCACACACACGGTCAGCACTAAACACAGATAATGTTCAAACAGTCATTGTAGGAAAGACTTAATCAATTTCAAAATTAATTTGTATTAATTTTATTAATTTTTAGACTCTAGATTATCAATTTAGTTTTTAATTTAGTTTAGACTTTTAGTTTTCTTTTTCTTATCTAAAGCAAAGAGCTCTTCACAATTCAATGTTAGCCTGCTAAACAAAATTTAAAACGCTACTTTTTCTTGTAATATTTTACATGCAAATTTAAAATCGGGTCACGAAAACACCTAAAAACATTTCCTGATTTTTTTATTTTAGACACAGTCTATATTTTTACAGAGGTACACTATTTCAAACATGTGCTCCAGGAATCCCTCACAGCCAGCCCTCAAAAAAATCAATTGGAGATCCATCAGAGGTCAGAGGTCAGAGTCGCCACCAGCCCGGGTGCTGAACCTCTCTTTGAGGTGGAAAAGGTGACCACAACCTGTTCGAGAAAAACAATAATCCATGTTGCATTTTTACCGGGCTTTGGCCCAAAACACCTTTACTGACCCCACACATCTCTGTCTCTCACTTCCAACTTGGTAATTGGGTTGTTGTCATGGTGACCACATTCATAAGGTGATGAGTTTATCATTTACATAGCAAAAGGCATTTGAATTTCACGCATTCAGACGCTTTTGATGGACGGCAGCTGTCCAGAATGTCTCGGCCTCCGTCTGATTCACAATTAGATTCTCCTCCATCATTAGCAGCCCGCAAGGTCGACACGGGGTGTATCTCACCCACTCCGTAATCACCGTCGATGGGGCTGGACGGCCGCCGCACTCGCTGCTTGAAACGCTCAGTAGATCAGCCGGGACCGGGTGTCATCAAACAATATTTGCGCACATATGAGGAGAAAATATCAGACGCAAGGACTGAGAGAGGAAGAGTGTCTGAATGTTAATAATATGAAAGAGGCTGTATTGCGATTTGATGCTGATCTCTTAACCATTGCACAAACTCAGCAATTGTATTAACATATCAAACATATCATTGCGTTTCTCTGTTTCTTCATCCTGATACATTCAGCCGCTGGCAATTATTTGTACAGTGTTTAATGACATAAGCGCATAAGATAATGTCTTATCCACCCGGTACAATATACTGAATTAACAGTTTAGCCAGCCATCTAAACATCTATTTATCATCGATTTTTATTTCATATTTCAAACATCCCATCATGTCAAAATGTGGCTTTATACACCTTAATTCACCCTACAGACGCACCACCACCGGGGGGCGATGTTGCTCCTGATTCAAAATGTCCCTCCAGGATCCAATAAGTGGAATTCTTAACAAGAACAGATTCTTTGAGCTTAGGAAAGTCCCACACAGGCCACATTCCTCTCATGCATTTTTCAAACCATTGTATTAATCATGTACATGAATAGCTATGCAGAGTATTTCAGGGCCGTTTTTAATACCCCAAATATTTTTTTATTCTCCATGGCATTCACTCAGTCACGTGTGTATCACTTAACAAAGAGAAGGCTACTGCTTCATGTTACGTAAAGAGGTTTTTATTGTATTTAGCAAACAATTTTTTGTTCTCTGTCCTGCAAAGCCCTGTGTTATAGTCTATTTAGCCCTGAAAGAAAAAAGCAGGGAGCGGTAGCCTCCACTTTTTCCATTAAGCTCCTTACAACTGAGGCACAGTTTGGTGCTCATAACTGCTCATCACTTGTAAGAACCCAAAGCACACATTCAAGGTTAGAAACCAATCAAAACTGGCTATGAGGCTCCGAGCAAGACAATGACCATGTATCTTATACTGGTGCTGCTGTGGGTCAGCGACTGAGGTCTGGTTGGTATGGAGACAAAATTGACTTTATAAGGAATTTGCATCCTCAGAGCAGAAAGAGAGAAGAGCAAGACCAGGATTAAAGAGTGTTGCCTAAGGGTAGATACAACTGCAAACAACACACACATACACAAACACATGTTATGTTACTATGCTTTGTGGGGACTTTCCAATGACAATGACTTTTATACTGTACTGTACTGTACTGTACTGTATATTCTATCCCCTCCTCATACCTTTAAACCAAACCCTCACAAAAACCTTTCTGCATTTTTACTTTTTCAGAAAAGCATCATTTAACATGTTTTATAATCAATTTTGCTGAGTCTATTAGAAGTTTCTTGATGTTCAACATCCTTCTGTATAATTTATAAGCTTGTTTCCTTCACAAGGACATACTAATGAAACTATCCTCTAAACCCATCCCTCTGTCGACATTTTTAAATTTAAAGTTAAGCATGATTTGGCTACACAAACACAAACACAAACATGCTCTGACTCGTACTAAGTACACAAAACACAAAATCACACACACACACACACACACTTTTCTCATGGCAGTAGTGCATCTGCAGTGTATTATACAGCTGTGTTGTTTTTTCCAGAATTAGATGAAAGAATAAAGAGCATCCTCTGGGAATTTTCTGAATGCTTCTGGACACTCATTCCAGGGAATTAAGTGGGACCTAATTAACAAATGAAACAAAAACAGAGAGGCAAAAAAAACCGTTTGATGTGTTTAAACTTAATTAACAGACTCTCATAAGTACTTTTTTTTTCATTTGAACATGTTTTAATTACTTTACTTTTACTTTTTTTTTCGCAAATATGTGTATTATAAGTGTCTCTGTTTATTCATATTTTTATGAAAGGGACAACAGTGGAAGATGTGAAAGCTTTAGAGGACAAAAAGGAGCGGGATAGAATGGGATGTGGTGGGAGGGGCCAGAGTCTGGGAGGTCTGGATACCCCATTGATGCCCCCAAAATCGTCCACCATCCAAACCAGCCCTGTTTATTTCTCAATTTCAGTTTACACTGTGTCTGTATCTGTATCAGCATAAACATGAATTTTGTCAGGGCCACTTAAAATCTATTCAGATCAGATCTATCAGAGTTCTGTAATAGCTTTCTTTGTTGTACACACAGCGTCAAAAGCCTCCTTATCGTATCACGGGTCTAAAATAACAATTGTTAAAATCGATGTCTGTCACTTCTTCTAAATTCTCCCTGAGGAGGCAACCAACCGCAGAACAAGAGGGAAATACTATTAGGAGAAAATGGCTCTTCTGTGCAGGATTTTTTGTCATCTCAGAACAGTTAATAAGAAAGCTGCACAGCTAAATTAATAGACGAAGCGTTTAGATTCAAAGTCATTTTTTGAAGACTTTTGCTCTTTGCCTGGAACATTTCAAACCAGTCAAGCAAGTTTTGATGGATTTTATATTATTATGCTCATAGACCCAAAGCGATTTAGTCAATAAACGTGGTGTTCAGTGTGAGGGTTAATACAACATTTTACCTTTCAGATTTCATTTTATTTATCAGTGTTCGCCTCATGATATTAAACTGATAACTAAGGCTTTTTGAAGGCGCATGTTTTGTATAATGAAACATTACAAGTTCAAACAAATGGAACCTGCATGGAACCTAACATGGAACCTAAAATTAGTTCCAGCATAGAGGTTGGAACCTGTGCCATGCAAAAACACAGGATTTAGGGGCAAATTGCTCAATAAGAAAATAATAAGACACCAATGGCGCTTTGTAAAATGTTAATTTGCTCTTGGTATCAGAATTTCTGCTGCGTTGAGAAGTTTAGTTTTAAAGCTTTGCAACAGTATTTTTTTGCGTGCTCTGCATATCATGTCAGCCTGCGTGTGAAAAGTTTGGCCGTCTCCATTATTAGCTTGAATAATTATGCTGGAATCATTAGTTTGAAGCTTAAAACTTATTTTTGAAGATGATTTATGGAAACATATTCGGAGAAACCAAAACGCAAGCCTTAAAAGTGGATATTAAAATTGAAACTTCAGATTAATTTTAATGAACTATTTAGTGTATATTGTTTCTTAAAGATTAAACTTGTTTGGACAGAGGGGTTGGTCTGGACCATTAAGAGTCTGTTTCAGTGCCTGTTAAAACAGAGACAATAGTGCCCCCTGTCGGATGAGTATCTCTTCACATTTACATTTATTCATTTGGCAGACGCTTTTATTCAAAGTGACTTACAGTAAATTCAAGGTATACATTTTTATCAGTACTTGTGTTCCCTGGGATCGAACCCACAACCTTTGCTAACGCAATGCTCTACCAGTTAAGTTACGTGAACACACTACTCTCTTGTGAGTAGTGACTGGTAGCTCTGTCAAAATGTCACAATGCTAAAATTTCAGCTTATTTCCTGTCCATTTATCTCTAATGGCTACATGCCCATTTGCCTATTGAAAGAGCCATTTGTGTAGATCATTTAACTTCTAATCTCTTCTGCTCTGTGTATTTTTCTGTTTCTTAATTTTCCCGTCCTCTTTTCACATCTAGTTCCTGTGAACTGAGTTCTTTTGTTTGTGTGGTTCTTGATCAAAGTGAGAACTGTTCTTTACCAAAGCAAGAACTCTTGCAATCTTGCAGCCTCTCAACAACTTAAATATTTAACAAATTGTGAGTGATTTAGTTTCTTTATTGAAAATAAAGTAAAAACCAACATATATTTTTATAACCGTATAATTCAGGCAATTTGTATCACGTGCATATGTTGCCTCTATCACTATATATTCATACTGAAGATTATATAAACTGTGTTGTGATAGGCCAGCATTTGTCCCAGACTGTTTTCAGTCTCAGTCCATCCCCATACCGTGTGACATTAGCATCAATATAATGACCTTTTTACTCACTGGCCATCTAAAATTTCCACAGTTACTTATGAAACATCATTCACTTTAGTCAAAGTTTGTGAAATTGGGAAATTTAAACAACACTTAATGCCAGGCTTATTTTTAGACTGCTAACTAGTATTGCCCCACCAGTGACCTTACCATGGGTAGTCAGGAGACCAGCAGGCTCTCTGATTGGCTGAATTAGGTCATGTGATTCTGGCTGCTACACGTGCACTCACAGTCTGTTCTTAAAGAATGATGAAACAGAAATGAAACAGCAATCCTAGCTAACAATTTTATGTTGTAAGAAAGTCTCCCTAACGTTTCCAAAATGTTACAACAACTCACTACGTACTGAGTTGTCATTTTCCAGAGAAAAACTATTTAAAGTCCTATTAAAAGACACAAATTGTTTTTAGCAGGGTGACCAACAAACTTAGTTAAAAATAAGCAAAATAGTTTGTACCAGATTTCAGACAGACAGATTGATTTATTGTAGTGTCCGCTAGATGTCGCTCTGCACCACCAATGAGTTGCAAATGTAATTTGGCAGCCTGCACTAGTATTGTAACAGAGCCAAACACTTTATTTCAAGCTCCCATGCCATAGTGAGGTTTGGCAACACGACACAGAGTTTTTTATGTAATTGTAATGCTATAATCATCTCCTTATGCCACAGGATCTACTATGTTTGTAGGTGCAGTCAGTCTAAATCCTTGGTGATGTTCTGCAAGAGTTACTGCAGATGGAATGGAAACCTCTATAGTTCAGGAGGTCCTTTTAGGAGGTCTGTGACGGCTTTGATTGGCACCTGTCAATTATTATTATATATCTGTCGATTATTTATGACGTTTGTAAAACAGTAAAAATGAGTTAAGCACAGAGATACAAAATTAAGTCAACTTTAACCAAAGAAGCATTTCAGAAGCTAAAGACAATATTTTCACAATATTCATAAATACACACTTAATGTATTAATTAAAATCAAAATATGATGCATTATATTAATATGCAACACTAAATATGCTTTATGTAATAGGAGGTGGTTTTATCCACCAAGGGTTCAATTTGTTGAAAGATTGAAGATCCCTGTTTTAGGGGAATATTGGGACATGAGATGAACACATACAGCAGAGAGATTAGAGTCAGACTCAGAGTGTGTGTGTGTGGGTGTGTGTGTGTGTGTGTGAGAGAGAGAGAGAGAGAGAGAGAGAGAGAGAGAGAGAGAGAAAAAGAG
>JAZGTK010000543.1:35177-64316 GCA_036877625.1 Ambastaia sidthimunki
CTTTTTTAAAACTTGAATCTTGAGAGACAGAGAGAGAGAGAGAGAGAGAGAGAGAGAGAGAGAGTAAAAGAGAGAAAGTGAGAAAACCACTTAGGTCTCAGATGTTATATTTACACGTGCTCGAACCCGTGGCAGGTACGAGTGCCCCAGTGGGCTGATAACTCGTAATCACTGAGGGGGGCATCTGCATCTCATCACATTAACATCACATTAATCACTCAGTGATTCATCACATAGCCATTAATCAGATACTGAGGGTGTGGATGAAGTCATATAAAATCAACATTGATTGAGTGCATTGATTCAGTTTATAAATAGTGATTAAAGAGTGATTCCATTGATTCAACAGGAAATAAGGACTTTGACATGCATTTGATAACCTGCGGTTAGAGGACTAGTAACATCAGGTTACTCTATCATGCACCGGTGACATGTATTGGACGGGACAACAAGGTGGGACCTCTGGACCTTTGGACCACAGTAAACACACCCAAAGACTGTCGGGTCTTAATGTTATATACATTTGTAGACACATTTTAGTGTTGGTTCTGAGTTTAGATTTATTACAGCCTTTACAACTTAAAGATTAACTTTGAACCTGACCTACATTCACAGAGCAAACAACTCAGAGGATTAAACATTAGCACGCCGTGTCACATCCTGTTATATTTAAATGCCATTTACTCATATAAATATATAAAATAAAAGTTACAACTATGATGACGTCAGTTTAACATATCCACCATAATTGTGGGCAGATACTGACGCGTAAGTGTGATGTCATTTACACCGGCAGGGGTCCACATTTACTCTCACACTGAAAGTATTTGAACCGGGCATGAAACCAGATGCGCCAACGCGTTTCCAAAATCTGTCGCAAATGTGATTGGCCAGGATGCAAACTCTATTTTAAAGATGATTGGTCGAGACTAACTTTTGAGGCTCTGTTAGTGGCTGACTGCTGCCCGGTGGGCTGTATATGCAAATGAACTAGACGAGGCTTTATTAAAGCAGTCGCACCGGGAGCCGGAGCGCAGCCGCTGCGCAGCGGAGTGAGTGTGACAGCTGAGCTCAGCAGATCTGGAGTGAAGTTTTTCTGCATTCAAACTGGGAATTGCTCTGCAATCGCTGATAATCTCTGTGTCACATGCAATGTGCTTTTCCGGAGAGCTTTAAAGTCACTTGAAATTAAAGCACTTTTTCAATGAGTTCTGCAGGGTAAGAAAGTTTCTGCAAACGCAGCTGGATTTGCGACCATTCTTTCTTGTTTGCTTTTGAAGTTTTGAGCAATGCGAAACTGTTAACTTTATATTTAACTAACTCATGTTAACTACAAAAAGAAGATTAATTTTAAATAGAGGCCTGATACAATTTACTAAAACTTTATCGGGGTGCTTAAAACATTAAAGCATTTAATAAATTTGTAAATTATTTTAGGTAGTTCTTTAAAAAAATATTTAAATAGATTTCTTTTATGTCAGAGGTATCATTTAGAACCTTATAATGTAAAGAACCTTAAATGTAAAACCTTATAAACCTAAGAACCTAAATATTTATGAAAAAGAGACATTAAAACTCACTCATCTGTTTTCTTTGGTGTGTGTTGGTCTAGAGTTCTTCATATCCTCAGTTCACCAATGCCTGGTCCAGTTATGCCCGTGGACATGGCTGTGCAGCTGTACATCACTCATTCTCCCCCGCTGCGCAGCTTCCTGAGCTCGTATGAAGACTTCAGGTCACGCAACCTGGTCAACACCTGCTGCAAACCCCTCAGACCCTGTTTGAGCTCCACAGCCCACCTGGAGCCCCCCTGCCTGAGCTGGCAGACACCAAAATCCAAGGCCAAGAAAAAGGTTGTGTTTGCAGACTCCAAGGGCATGTCGTTGACAGCGGTACGTGTCTTCTCTACCTTCGATAACAGAGGACCAGCTGCACCCCAACTGCAGTTTGACCTGGAAGATCTAGAAGACATCACAGCAACTCTCCATATAAACTCGGTCCAGACCAGAATTCTAGATTTTCCACAGCCGGCAGCAGACTATCTAGACTTCCGCAGCAGGCTGCTGAAGAACCTGGTTTGCTTGGAGAACTGCACCCTGCAGGAGCGAGCCCTCACCGGCACGGTTAAAGTGCGTAACGTGGCCTACGAGAAGTCTGTGTATGTGCGGATCACCTACAACACCTGGAAGAGCTACCAGGATGTGGAATGTACCTTCATGAATAATGTCTACGGTTGCCAGGATACTGACGCCTTCTCATTTGCCATTGAATTGCCCGTCTATGTGCTCCCTCAGAATAAAGTTGAATTTTGCATTAGTTATAGAACTGGAGAGCAGACGTACTGGGACAACAATGATGGTAGAAATTATAGACTGGTTTCACCATCTTTTCAACAAAACAAACACAGGAACTCAGTAACACAGTCAAAGAAACAGGAATCCAGGAAGTCAGGCAGGAAAACACACATTAATACATTTGAAAGTTCCCTCCAAACCAATAACATTTTTCCAAAATGGCAGCGTTGGGATGAAATGAACACTAGTAAACCCTACTGGTGACTTGGGTGTCATAATCAACTCGAACGCTAGTTGGAGGGCCAGTGTTCTCCAGAGTTTAGCTCAACCCTTAACAAACACACCTGAACCAGCTAATCAGGATTACTAGCTGCCTACAGGCAGGTGAGTTTTATCAGTGTTGGAGCTAAACTTTCAGGACACTGGCGCTTCAGTAACAAGGTTCCCCATCCTTGCGCTAAATCACCCAAAATGTTTAAACCCTCCCACAGCTTTGTTTTTCTCAGTATTGCAATAAGAAGAACTTTCTTTTAAAAGCTCCTAAAATGATTTATTTGCTGTCTTAGATGAATTTAAAGATGTTAACAAGCTATAAAAGGGGAACAGAAGCTGTTTAAACAGACACCAAGAGTAGCCTTGTTTCATTACAGTGCAACACAAACAATGTTTTATTTGTTAAAACTCAATGATCCCTTTTCTTACTGCAGAGGTAAAATGTTTCTACAAACCAGACCACCAGGGGGTTTAGATAAAAATGGTACAGAACGTTTTTGTTGGTTTAGTGAATAAATTAGTGCCTTTGTCTTAAATGTACCATAAGTGTACTTTGTCAAACTGCCCTAGCGTGACACATCCACACTGTTAAAAAAGTGAAAATCAAGCCACGCTTGCTGAGCCTCTGACGATCATATATGTAAGATTTCACCATCGAAACGTGAAACAGTTGGTGTGCAGCCAGAAAGATTATCCTTCACATTGAAGGGTTAAACTTTACTTGGTTACAAAAAAGAGGGAAAGTGGAAAAAAGAAGGAAAAATGTATATTTATCATATTTAATGTTTGTGCCTTAAAAATATATGAGCATACAAAAATAAATTTGGTTAAGATCATTTTGTTTATCAAGCCTTCAATAATCTGCAAGAAATGCATCTGTGCATTAATGTGCCTCTTTTTTATTTCTGTTTGTGTGGGACGTGTTGGACAATTTAAATGCACGTGCTAATTGCTAAAGGAAATGAGCTCAAGATTCTGTTGCTAATGGCAATAACATGTTTGCTTGTTTAATTGTTTTAAGTGCAATTCAGTGAGACTGAGTCGAATAGTTTGTGATGTGTAGATTCAGCTGTGAAGATAAGAATGATTGTATTTTATTAAGGAAAGAATGGATGCCTGGCTACATGTTGTATGTATTTGATGTGATAAATGTGATGTGATAAATGTGATGTTAATAAAACAAAAAAAAATAACATGGTCATATTTACTGTCATTATGTGAGTGTTTGAGAGAGAAAGAATTTAAGATTTAAGATAAATTTTGATACACTTCTGATACCAAAAACAAAATAATTTCTAATGTCTCAATTGTTTTAATATCTAATGAGATCAGACCAAGAGCAAATAAAGATTTGCATGAGTTTGTATGAGTCTGTAAGAGATCTTAAACTATGCTCAGCTTTTCTCACAAAACTCAATTCTCATCTATTCCTCTAAAAACCAAATTAGCTGGGAAATGGGATCCATATCATTGTAGTCATATTTGTGTTCGTGAGAACAAGCATGTGAGACAAAGTTGATAACAGAAGACTCAGTAAGGTCTCCTGAGATATAAAAGAGAAACCTATGAGCAATACAAATTTCCTCTGGAATAAGTGACATAAAACACCAGGTAGTGTCAAAAATTAACATTACCATTATACAGTCATATTCAAGTCTAGTCAAGCCTTATGTGAGTTAAGGTTAAATTAACAAGACTTACAAAGCAGATAGTGGTTCGTAATTAAACCACTGTTCATAATTATAATATCAGTTTAGCATGTAACCTTCAGTGTAAACTCAGGGCTTGTTCGAATCAGTAAGAAGTGTTCACAGATTGCCCTCTAATCTCTCACACCTTTATTTTTCCATCATTTTGATCCTGTATACGATATATCTATTAAACAACTTCCCAACAGAGAGACAGAGAATTAGATTGGGTCACACAAACTCTTGCAAACCTCTAATAACCTTGGATATCAAAACCGTCTGCCCGGCCGTGTACTGAACACATAGTACAAAAATCATGCCAAGCTTTTTTTAGTTAGTGATCATTAATAAAACCAGCGAACAGAGGAACATCCTGCTGAAAGACAAGACATCTGCAGTTATTTCAATATCAAGTGTACAGTTCAGGACGTGATGAAATGATTAAATATATAATACACCCAAAAGAAGAACTATATGAGAACAAAATACGTATTTCATGATTTAGCTTGAATTATATTTTAAATATTCTTTAGGACAAACACAAAACGTCACTTGTTTTTACAGTATAAGAAATGTCCATTAACTATACAGCTAACTTGAAAGAAACCATTCATTTATAAGAGATATACTAACCACAGCTAACAAGTATTGCTCTGACTTTTATGTGTATTTTTTGGAGTGATTTTTGCGTTATAAATAATTTGCTCTTACTAATCTTGGAGAGCTACTCAAAGCTACTAGTTGAGTTTCAACTAATTAAACCAAATGTGGCGTTTAACCAAAACACCAATATTTGCTTTGAAGACACAGTGGATAAATATTTCTATTTTGTAATTATGTCTGTGAAATATCTGATAAGATTTTTTACTCTACAAAACTTTTCTCATTAACTTTTAAATGTGCTTTACATTTAAATTCAGATGAAATTCAATCTGTCATTATATATTCATAAAGCTCAGCTGTACGTTTAATGTTCTTACACCTAACAGAACATCCGGTCTGACAGCTAGAACTGACCTCTTCCTGTCTCTGGCCTTTTAATCTCCAGCACAGAGCTTCTGCCGTGATGCCCATTTTTATGTTTACAAAATAGAGGTTATGCCAACGTTAGAGGAGCGTTGCGAGAGGAGCCACAAACAGGCCTCAGAGATGGCAGGAGAACAGTGAAGCATTCACTCAGTTCAGAACAACAGCCCCTCTTACTGAGTGAGACAGAAAGCAGAGCAGAGCTGGAGCGAATGTGTCCGTACAGCTGTGATTTTCTGCTCTGTAAAACTCTCTCCAAACATGAAGGGTAGTGAACGTGTTTTTCCTGCCCCGGGTGCTGGCTTTACCAGTGCGAGAAAATGTATTTGCTTTTTAATAAACACGTGTTTGGTGATGACTGGACTGAGTTTTATGAGTTTGTGTGTGTGTACAAGTTTGGCTATACTTTTTAGACTCAGGTTTTGGAAAATGTTAGACTTACGAGGACATTTGAAGCGGTCCACACCACTGGTTTTGAGTTTCCTCCACTGCTAACTCTCCACATTTAAGATATAATTCAAGTAAAAAAAGTTTTAATTGTAGTCCAGTGGGTAACAAAACTCTTTACAGTTTGTGTTTGGCTGTAGGGCTCAATAAGCTTTTGTGTGAGTGTAATATGAAGTCATTCGGAATAAATGGACTATACACTAAGATTTTGGTGATGGAGAATTTAAATTAAATTTTATGAAGTGCCAGCAATGTGGAACTTGTTACACAAGAAAGTTAAAGCCCCTATTTACTTCAGAAGTGTATTTTGAGAAACCAGTTGCGCTTACTATATGTGGAAGGCATGTGTAATGTAAAACAAAATGCACTTTGTTATAGATACAAACAAGTAATGGCATTATTTCATTTTAAAAGCTTAAGTTGGTTCAGAACCAGAAAACAAATGTATGCATATGTGTATATATATATATATATATATGAACCCAGTGAACCTGACATATAGCCTGTTTGACGCAGTGTGTGTGTGTGTGTGTGTGTGTGTACATATAGACCAGAGCAGCTACATTCCAGACAGGTCATATGGTTTATATAAGAAACCACAAACCAGCTATAGAACTTTAAACCATTTGAAATATAAAGTTCCAAATTATTATTCGTTCACATTTATTTTTTAGGCAGGTGTTTAATTCAAAGCAAACTACAGAACACCTTTATAGAGGATTTCCAGCTGTTTCTTTCAGGCTCGTCTCTGGACACACATACACACATCTCACTCGTAAGATAAGCAGAGTTTGCACGTGACATGACATAATATCACGCCAGACTTGATCCTGTCATTTAAACCAGTGTGTGTGTGTGTGTGTGTGTGTGTGTTTTGAAACCATGTATATATACAAATCTGGGTCATTGAAAAAGTGTTTATGTTTTATATTTATACATCTCATCGGCTTACCTTTGTGTGCTTGGTTGTATAGTAAAGAGTCGAACTGCTTGCAGACCCCTGAGACCCCTGAGACCCCTGAATGTCATTCACGTGATCAGACGTCTCTGTCCCCTCTGTTTACGATCACCTGAAGCTCATTGGCTGCCACGGTCATGTGACCACATATTGCTTTACTTTTAGCAAGTCTATGAACACGTGGAGACAGACATAGCAGAGTGTTGTGACAGTGTGTGTGTGTGTGTGTGTTTGTGTGTGTTTGTGTGTTTGTGTGTGTGTGTTCAGCAAAACCTGGCAAATCTGAGCAAAACCTCCTTTTGGGGACATTCTTATTGTAAAAACACTATATAAATATAGTAAATAATTTGTTTTTATTGTAAAATGCAGAACGTTTTCTGTTAGGGTTAGAGTGTTTTGTTTATAACTATCTATGTTAGTATGTCTTACAAATGTCCCCATTTAGATAGACAAGTAAACGTGTGGTTGACACGAATATCTCTTTACATAATTTTTATGGCTCTTGGTTCAAGGCTTTGAATCAAAGCAACCGACAGTTCATAACAAGAAACGTTAAGTCATATTGTGCATTTAGACTGTAAATGACATGTTTTTGTGAGAATTAACACCGGTATGACAACAATAGAATTAGGTGTCATTAATAAATAATGTAATTTGTCCACAATGAGCATTAGCACTTTTTATTTCCAATTCCAGTCTTGTTTCTGCAAGGACATTTTTCTGGCCCTTTTGAGTGCCCTAGATAGGGAAGAATGGCTCATGCTGAAACAGCAGCAGGTCTGTCCTTGGCTACTCTGGAGGTATCAAAATGACAAACAGCACCTATCGCAACTGGAGTGCTGCTTTAAGTGTGTGAGTGTGTTATCAGCACCAGGGAAGGACATTTCAAACAACCAACATCTGTACGATACAGGATATGAATGCATGTGATTCATCTATTCTTGAGCTGTAGAAACTGATGGACATATACAGCAGTATTATATATCACATATCAGACACCAGTCATTCATGTTCATACATACAAGTGTACTATATGCTGGCAAATATAATGAAAATGACAGACACTAATTGACTGTGATTGTTGCATGTGATTGTTCCATGTGATTGTTCTATGGTGATCTGGAGAAAGATGCCACAGAACATCTTGTATTTAAGCAGGTGGCAGGTATTCATGAAGTTACGGAGATTATAGTATGAGGTCACCAGTTATTTACAATTAGAGATTTCAATCAACATTTAAAAAACACTTACTGGAGCTCAAAACACTTCACACATTATCTTTGTCACCAGAGGCACCAAAAGGAGTGCAGAAACTATTTTCTAAACAAAGTTTTGAACCACCCACCACACCCCCCAAATATCCATTGCTTGGTCAAATAAATAGCCCCTCCCCAAACTCATACAACTGGTTGAACCAGTGGTATAAGTTGTTACTGAGAGCCCATTTGAGCCACTTCAACAAACAGACGGTAATTTTGTGCAAGTGACACAGAACTTACACTTAATGAAAACCCAAATCCAATCTTAATGTAAGATAAGAAATTACAGATTGACTTATATTGTAATATGTCATTTACACAAAACCAAAGTCTATATTAAGTCTTTAGTTTTTTAACTTAATGGAAACAGGTATTTTCTTAACAAAATTCAAATATAGTTCTAAATGTATTTTAACTGTTCCACAAAGGTACATAGACATGAAGGTTGTGTAGATAAGTTTTGTTCTATGTTATTATTGGTGGAACTCCAGGTTAATTGTCGGAACAAGACGACTTAGCTTGAGAACATGATGATTATGTGAGTGTACACATACAGAGCAGAAATGTATTTAAATGCAATTCTGTTACAAAATATTGCACTTAGACACAAAGGAAAACATTTCCACCCCCTCAAAATGCACACACACACACACCCACACACACACAGCCAATGACCTACTGATCACAGTGACTTGTTTGCCTATATAAAATCAATTTCAGGAAAGGATCTTTGGGTGGAACACTTTAGTCCTGCGGTGTCACATTCAGTACAAGCCCCATTCTTAACATCCTGCAAAAGTTTCATGCGACAATATTTCATGTCAACACTGACATAAACAAACTTCTTTGAGCTCACTGGCCAGCGAATTATTCTGTGTCCGAACTCTCCTTCATAGAGTGAGAACATATTTTATAAGAACGCTCTGGACCCGCTGTGACGCCCCCCCATGATGATATGAAGATCAAGGTGGAACCCTGGATCTTACACAAATGGGTTAAATGTTTCATGGTGAACATATTTGTGAGGAACACACAGACTCACAGAAACCCAACATGTCACGTACACAGTGTTTGTTTATTTATTTTGGTTAAATGTAGGATTAACATGTTCTTTATTAACTATATACTGACTGTTGGTGTTTTTGTTTTATTTAAAAGATACTGTTATGTAGTAAAGCTAAACTGAGAATCTATAGGGTACATCTGTCAACACACCTGTGCTCATATAGCTGTCTATGTGTGACACGTATATACTGTCCACAAAAAGTAGAACAGTTGTTTATAAACAGCAGGAAAGTATATACAAGAAAAATGCCACTCACCACCTATAGCTTCTGAATTATTGAAGCAGTGGGTGGCATTTTTGTTAAATGGGGTGTTTAGCAGCTACTTTATATTTACACATCAGAACACATCAATAGATGAATAGTTAATAGTTTCACATCAATAGTTAGACACATCAGTAGTTTAATCTCTTATGTAAGAAGGTGAAATAAAGTGCAACCCAATATGTGTCAAGGTTTCTGTTTGTATTTGTGTGTGTATGTGTGCCAATAAGAGGAAAGAGGAAAGAAAATGGTAGATAATGATTCTCTAGATAAAGATGAAGTATTCCAAAGACAGTTGAGATTAAAGGCAGGAAAAAGGAGAGAGTTTAAGAGAGATCATTGTGTTATTGGAGTATAATGCATCTGGGCTTCTTTCCCCAGTTAAGTGACCCACATACACACATTCTGCTAGCAGGTGCATCACACACATTCATCTACAAGGTTCTTGTATTAACATGGACTTTGCTCCTGTAACAATGTACATTACACATACTGAAAGCTGCTATATCAAACACAATCCTTTTCATCACAGGTCATATACTAGACAGTTATCTCTAAAGATGTAAGATGTTTTAAATAATACATTTTATTACATGCCAATTTCGACCAATTAACTGCTTGATTAACTCAAATCAAATGAACTGGGTCATTATTTATAGAGCCTCATGGACAGATCATTAAGACTGAGGTCAGTTTAATCCACTGAAGCATAAACAATTCATTACCCACCATTAACAGACTCACTGGGTTCCATGCTTGACTAGTCTCACACTGAGAAACACACACACACACACACACACACACACACACACAGTGCTAAATAAATGCCGTCTTGGTGGTGAAATCTGTGGAAAATTTTATCAGCTGCCCAATAAACTGATATAAACATCAAAGCTTTAATTGTCAGGTGTGCACATGTAAATGTATTACATACAATATAAACACAGGTACATTATAAATGTTTATTGAAGGTAATTAGGAGAAGTCATTATATGGGTTAGATTATAGATAAGAGATAACAGATGATGTTAGTACAAGCACTTTGACAATAAGATCTCTCAGTAATTCAATGTCTGGAAAACGTTTTCAACAATTACAAAACATCTTACAACTGCACTAAACTAAGAGTTCCTGTAGCTCAGCCGGCAGAGCATGACAATAACAATGCCAAGGGTTCGAATTCTCTGGAAACGCACACACAAAGAAACCAACAATAAAATATATCTTGAATCCAAAAAGTCACTTTGGATACACAAACAATCTTTGCTTTCTGTAACGGTTGGTGGGTTGGCAGCACAGCTGACCTAGAAACGTCTGCTCTTTCTCCATTGTGTCCATGAGACCTTACCTTAGTGTGGACCAGGGGACAATTTTATGTTCTAAGAACATCTTCTCAACGTTTCCATTAAGTTAAAAAAGTTTTTAAAAAGCAACTCCAAAATTAGGGGCTTCATTAGGGTTGGAGATAAACTCTGCAAGTCTGTGAGACCTCTGGTTTAGGTAAAACTGGCTTCTTTACAGGAAATAGCTGTTTAAATTAAAACCATAAGCAATCAAGTCATTGTACAAGTCACTGTTAAACCTAACAAAACATTTGACACTTTATATAGTGCAGTAAAAATACAGTAGTTACTGTAAATACCGTAACTTACAGTATTTACAGCTGAGTAAAATATCTTTATTCAAGCTAGTTTATATAGTGAAAGTAAAAGATACCACAGACCTCAGTACTAGTTTATTTGACACAGTAAACCCTTAAATGATTTAATCAGTTACATAAGGTAAAACAAATGCAGCTGTTGACTAACTCTGACTCATTAGATCAGGTAACTGATATCTGGAAACATGCAACAGGTGTTGCATTGTTGCAAACAATTTTATGTCACTCGGTGAAACAGGAGACAAAGCTGCGATTCGACATCTGTTAGCAAAGCCCAGGTGGATGAAAACAGACATACGGTAGCTTTCACCTTCACACGAAAACAGTGTGTCTGTGTCTCTCTAAGGGTGAATTTGCTTCTTTGTGTTTTAGACACTGATTCAATTGTTCTCAATTCATGTAGCTCTCGTTTCTACAGTCACAGATTCTACAGTCGCTCTGTCACCAATACAGGCAATGCACAAAATATTTCACAGGTTTGTGGCAGCTTTTGTAAACCACTTATGCTTGTCGGTTAATGTAGTATTAGACTTCTGCCACTAGAGACACAGTTGGGTTTTCTTTATTTTTTTGCATTTACATTTATTTATTTGGCAGACGCTTTTAATCCAAAGCGGCTTACAGTGAATTCAAGCTATATATTTATCAGTACTTGTATTCCCTGGGATCGAACCCACAACGTTTGCGCTGCTAACGCAACGCAAGTTGAGCTACAGGAACACACCTGTGTTATGTAAATAGCTTAAATGCATAAACGAAATGCAACAGCATTATTAAAATGTATCACTAAGGTAGTATTTCTGTTGTTCTGATTTTTTGCACACATAGTCTGTGTGGTTAGTGCATAAACCCAGCGGCCAAAATAGCACAAATGCACAAAAATTACACACACACACACACACAAAACCGCATTACATAACATGCAAACACGCTGACGATAATTTAGGTCAGATAGCAGCTGTGGTCGGAGGTGTTTGAACTTTAATATTGAATTTATAGAAGCAATCAATATAATATGTTGCTTTTGTTTGGATATGGTGGTTCATTCAACATTAAAACACAAGATAAAGATTAAATATTATTAACTTAAATGCATGCACAAAACACATTGTCATAGGTTTGATTACCAGGGAACATCCAGACTTAATGCATATCCAATTGCAAAGCTTTAAATAAAAGTGTCTGCCAAACGCACAAATGTAAGTCTTAAGAAACAAGGCAGATAATCTCTTACACTGAGCCAATGCCTGTAGGCCTGATGATTCTGAAATGACTGGTGAAAAACTGGATTTTGTCTCCCCCTCATGGGACAGTCAGAGCAATGATAAATGAAGGACAAAGGAATTCAAAAATAATCTCAGGACATGGATAATTTAGTTATTTTAGTAAACTTGGTATTTGGGGAATTGCTTAGTTATGAATCACTGAGACTGTAATTAAGACTTTGTTTTTAAGAATGTTTCTTTTTTAAAACTCAGTTTACAGACACACAATGTCCTGAATTCTCGCATTGACAATTGTTATTCATGTTAAGTCTTAACCAAACCAGAATGAGTAATTTCCCCTGTACTTATGAAGAAAATTTCAACTGGTCTACTTCAAAGCTTAATAAACACACTTACTCCAAACAACAGGGGGCGCTATACATCACCACAGGCTGTTCATGAATCTCTCATAGTGGGTAAGAGAGTTATGAGGGTCTCTCAGTCTGTTTTTTTAAGATTCATTTTAATTGCAGAGTTTGTTGAGGAAATGTAACCTGTACAGGAAACGAAATTTGTGTTTTATGAAGATGTATTTGACAATTAGTGACTGGGCAGTTGTGTGGTTGTATGTTTATTTTATCACTGGGGGCAGAACAGAGACTGTAGGTTGTGGGTAAAAGATAATATTCACCTGTTAGCAAGATACATTCATGTACAGTGGCCTGAGAGAGGTGTGGTGGTGATCCATTAGCTGTGCTGTGAGACAGAACCGGGTCCTCGGGTCCAGATTCTGACTGTAACAGGGGATGAGGGTCATGAGGTGAGACATGCTGGAATTTCATTAGACTGATTCTTTGTGAATGTACTGAAGGCTGGAAATGGACAAACAGCATAAATTTAATACAAATACAGTCTCTCTCTCTCTCTGCAAATAAATGCAGCACAGACTCTGTTACATTCTTCTGTATAAAATCAAATGACCTTTTTTCAGCCTGGCCACATATTACAATATTAATACATTTACATCACAAATCCATTAAAACAGTCATTATTGATGTACAAAGTCATATACTGTCCCCTTAGAATTTCATTTTATTAAATACATTTGAATGTAGGAAGGACAATAAAAGATTTATGCTGAATCTTATCTTAGCTGCAGTTGAGGTTAACTTAATATTGTGAACTTAACTGCAGACCACCGCAGTACTGCTGCAGACACCCGGTGCCCCCCAGACCCCACTATCTTCTGTGTGAGTGAGAGAGAGAGAGAGAGAGAGAAAGAGACAGAGAGAGAGAGAGAGAGAGAGAGAGAGAGCTGTGCATAGAAACTGTGCTAAAAGCAGGTACATTCCTGGCTTTGTTTTTTATTGTCTGTGGTCTCACACGCTGATCTGTGACATCACACACAGGGTGTTCTTAACAAAGCTTTTCAACACCTTCAGAAGTTTCAGTGTCTTTGTTCTGTCTCGCTGCCCTCAGTCCATACAGTCATATAAATAACACTATCTTATATCAAGACTATTGTAACATTTCTGACTTTATTCTCATATTGCTCATTTGTATTGTTTATTTTAACATGGCACCAAAATGTTGTATTGCAAAATGTAGCAAAATGTAGGCAAAACAACCGTTTCTGAATCACAGGTCAAGAAAAGAGGAAATAAAATCCCATGATGTTTTTTTTCATATTTAATGTTCAGTATTTAAATAAGAATAATAATAGTAGCTCATGGACAGCATTAGGAAGTTTCTTCATGTACAATTGGGATCATTTATGGGAAACACACAGCAGGCAACGGGAAGTATAAAAACAAATAAATTACCCCAAGCAGCATCATCTATCAGGAAAAAGACAAGCATTGACATAAACTCTTATGATTATAGATTCAAATTTACATAAGTGCTTCAACATACAAAAATACATTATATTTATAATCAGAGCTCAAAGACACTTTATAGTTGATTTGCATGTTTTTTAGGGGGAGGAACTTGGATTTTGAAGAGCAGCCAGTGACCTTTTATCCTAAACAACATAAAGAGTTTCACTGCTGAACTGACAAAGTGCAGATGTAAGATTTTTAATATCCGTCGCAATGGCTCACATGTTGATCAGACATGAAGTTTTTGAATCGGTCATCAGAAACATCTAAACGATGACATTTCTGATGGGTCCAATCCACTGAAAATGGTGTTTTCAAGAAATTCATTCTGGATTTTGGATTCTGGATTGACGTACAGCAAGGCAATGACTTGAAACTTCTAGAACTCATTGTTATTAACGGGTTCATTCCAGATCTCAAGTGGAGAACACTTAACAAACCCTGATTTGACCAGTTTTCACCTCCTGATGACCCAAAGCAAAGAAACTGATTCATCTAATACATTTCTGTATTACGTACCATCAAATGTGACTTTTAGTGGAATATAATCTAGTTTTGGCAAGTATCCATGTTTTAAAACGGCACAACACTTAATGTCATTAACCTCAACTCTTAAAAACAAACAAAAAATGCTCTGGGAATGATAATTAAGATGTTTGGCAACTCTTTCTGTTTGGTGTTAACCTGGTGTTATTATATTAAGTCTAAATGTATCATTTCTATCATAGACTACTGCACATACATTAACAATTAACATTGTGATGTAAACATATCTATAGTTAACCTACCAGTTCCCATCACCTATTGAAACCAACCCTTAAGTAGTAAAACAGCCAGTAGGGTTACAAACTATCTCCTTATAACATGACTTGATACTGTTTAATGGAGCTGAACATATAAATATCAGATTTTGACTTTTCTTCCTAACCACTCATATAAAGGGTATATTATCTGCATAGCTGTTTTCTGAATCACATCATTTCTAAATTTATACAAGTATCATTTCTAAATGTATAATTTTTCAATATCAAATAATTTAATATCCCCTCTGTATTATTGAAAGCAAACATGTTTTAGACTCAAAAACTCTGACCCACCAAACATTATAACATCAACACATGTAACTTTAGCCTTTGTTTGCAAAAGGCTAACAGTAAAAACTCTTAAGATACACAGGAAAAGTAAAATGACTGACTTTCATTCTGGGAGCCGCATTCAAATCTCAAACGCCTGCTGAGACGACGGAATTGACTGGAATATTTGGGCATTTGACAACAGAATGTTTACAGCTAACAGACTGTGAGCCAAAAGCTGTTCTGTGCAAGATACAGCTGGCACTCCTCAGTCATTTCATTCACTGAGAAAATGTCTTTTTCTTGAAATGATATTTCTCAGCGAATCACTGTTTTAAGCAGATTTGGCATCAGTTATTGTATCATCCATTCTAATGAGATAAAGATCTAGTTTGGGTAAGATTTGGGTAAGAAACGCTTACCCAGAGTGCCTTTCAGTGCAGTTATTTTGGGACATCTATAGACCTCCCATTCAATTCCATCTGAATGAGATCCATCAATACTTCAGAGCAGAGCCAAAAACACCATTGGAGAAAAATGACAGCGAACAAGAAGATAGAACAAGATTGAGAAAGACTGTGTGTGTGTGTGAGAGAGAGAGAGAGAGAGAGAGAGAGAGAGAGAGAGACATGAGAAAGTGTTGAATTTAAGTGAATTGGTGAAGGACACTGTGAGTGGTAAAAAACAAGGCAGAAAAGGAACAAACCATAGAGAGAAAAGCAGAGATAATAAAATAGCAACTATACAGTGAGAGATTTGGATTCCTCTCTAGTGCAAACTCTTATATAAAACACCTAATAAAAGAATAATCATCTACAAATTAAATCCTCTTATCTAATACTAAGTGTAATTCATCCTAAAATATTGTTCATTTTCTCCTCTCTTCTGTTGCCTAGCGAGGGCACTTGTTTTAACATACTGTCTGTGCTAGATTGATATCACCTAATCCCGCCAGGCTGCCCAACACTGAGATGTCGTCATAGAGACAACATGCAGAGAAGCTGTAGGGAACAACCATCAGACTTGATACTGTGCCAGTGGGCGGAGCCACACCTGTCAATCAGGAACACGGAGGAGGAAAGAAACACGGATAAGGCTGAAGAAGGTCACAGGAAGAAGAGACAGTCCTGCCAGTCACAGGGCTTTGTGTTGTTGTCTTTCAACAGAGGCACAATCATTCAGTTATTTTGCTTTTTGTTTGTGTTTTTTTTTTACATCGGGACATTTGGAGGAATTTCCAAAAAGCTTTAAGTGCAACTTAACCAAAGTCGATCCGTGGACGGTACTCAAGAACCATGGGATAAGCCTGGGAAAAATATAAATAAAAAATGTGTTTTATTTTACTGTATGTCACATTTATTTCCATTTATGTACAGTTTCACATTCATCGATATTCATCTTGTCTCTTTATTTCAGTGCACGTCAAGGACACAAGCTTACGGACACCGATGTGTCCTCTGATTTTGTGTACACCTCTAGTATGTGTGTGTGATTGTGTGTGTGTGTGTGTAACTGGAGAAATATGACTCACTGATCTGTCAGTGAGCTGTGAGCATTTTTGTGCCCCCCACCCATCACCACCAACTCAGTGACAGCTGTTCACACTTCTCAAAAGCACACACACCCCGACTCATACCAGACTCACATACAACTGGACTTGCACACAACCAGACCCGCAAGCAACCGCATATTTGGGGCAAACTAACTTTTCAATAAAGTTTTGGGTCTAAGCAATTCTTTTCAAAGTAAAATCTTATACATACACTTACACTTTCTCCCTGCAGTCTCCAGCGCGTGCGGTAGATAAATTCCAGCGTGTGATCTTTGCCCATTATCTCACCATTACACAGAACGTCCAGCTGTGCAGTTTAAATCAGAAAAACATGTCACGTGCACATTTAGAAGCATTAAAGTAAAAGCAAAATCAGGCTCCGGAAACTAAACGCAAAGTAATAAAGTTTTCATTTCAGGACTTTGTTTATGACAATGTATGTAAACTTTTTAACTATTAAGAGACACACACACAGCTAAGACTGTATTGACTCTGGCTAACCCAGTAAAAAAAATAACATAATAAATAATATAACAGAAATTCACCTCATAGGAGCTTGGCAGCTTCAATTTTACACACAGGAACTTTTTAATGGTTCCCACTGTAACACGGGTGGAGCAACGAATGAATTTCTTCATTAGACCCTGTTGCAAAAAGGCAAGCTGTAAACATTCACACAAACACACAAATACACATACAAACATATATACACACCACATAAGTGTCTCTAAAAAGACTTATAACTTCAAACTTCTGAATACTGTTCTGTTATAAAGATTTCAAAATAAACTTTTTAACGTTTTGTAACTTAATGGAAACTGGGTGGTATCAGAGTAATTTTTAGTGGATGAATAAAGTTCCTCTCTAGTTTAAACAGGTATCAAAATAACTACAGGTGAAGTTTTGGACATGTTCCACAAACCACACAAGTTCTGACAACCACATGGTATTTACAAGTTTATCTTAATTTTAAACAACACATCCATTGTTTTGTAATTTAAAACTAACAACTGTAATGTAATTGTAATATAATGTAATTTAAAATATTGCCTTAAGTGTATTTGTGTTTTATAATTAGAAGAAAAATGCCTCTTGGTTTGATATTGTGCTATTCATAGAAACACTCAAATACTTTTGCATGTGGTCCTTGTATTGTAGAGGTCATTGTATTTAACCGTTTTGTCTCTCCATACCTTCACAATGCTTTCCCCTGATTGGCCGTTGTTTCGAAGACAGTCCAGACAAATAGCGATCTGAGGATCACTTCTGTGATAGTCTCCACTCTTTCCATCATCTTCCTCTTCATCACTCAGACGAGGTTTCTTAGCTCTAGAGCCATCTAGAAAAGAAGTTTTATATTGTTACTGATGCTGTTTATTGTGTGTGAGTACATATTTAACGTTTGTGTATTTGTGTGGGAACTTATTTTATTTACCTTCTCCATTTGATCTGAGCTTATTTTTTCTCCAAAATTCGCTTTCCTGTTGTTCCTCCTCTAGTCAATAAACACAGTTATAAAGAAACACATTAAGAAACAGTTTACAAATTTAGGAACTCTTGCCAAACAAAACAGAACATGCATCTCCGAGGACAAAGTGTATATGTGTGTGTCATTGTATAAACCATCTATAAAATGTCCCCATTAAACCAAATCATCTTTAAATCTAACCGTGTCAAAAGCTTTGTGTGAGGGTCAGGTTTAGGGCTGATGTATATTAAATATCATTATCTTTGTATGATGATCATTGCGTCTAAGTGAGGTTTTCACTAATGTAACCGCTAAGATCTGTGTGTGTAAATAACTCACTCTCTCTTAGTCCTGGCACCAGTTTGAAGATAATCTCTTCCAGGGTTTTATCTAGTCTGCAAAACAAGAAATGAAGCCAAGCAGTCATATAAAACACAGAGGAAGTGTTCAGTTCTCATCTGTGCTTGTGAGAAGAGCGTTTGTATGGGTACCTCAGCATCTCCAGAGGGTTGGTTTCATGAACCTGTATCCCACATTCTGGACACTCGTTGCTCTCCTCAAAATGCTGAACAATACAACTCTTACAAACTACAGGAGGAGAGAGGAAAAGAAAAGAAAGAAGAGAGGAGGTCAAAACAGTTTGCCATGGAGGGATTATGGTCCCGTGAGGCCTCGGGACACTAGTCTCTATGGAGATGAAGCAATTATGAGATTTAATGTCAAAATAACAAGAAGCTGCATTGCAAATATGCGAAAAAGGTCACGATTGCAATAGAAATTTAAGAGGAACCACATGACATTTTTAATAAATTGCATCGATTTGAGTCGATATTGTATAAATAAACAGGACAGAGGACACAAAAAGTTTACATACAGGTGTGCAGGCATTCAGTGACAGTGGTGGGCTTGATCAGGTACCCACGGCAAATTGAGCAGGTGATGTATCGGTTGAAATCTCGAACCAGGTGCTTTCGCTGGGCAGCCATCTTGACTTAAAGGTCACAGAGGTCAGGAGATCACAATCTGAAGTCACAGCACAACCTGTGGTTGCCACGGTGATTTCATCATTGCCTCAGTTTTGAGGCAGGTGTAACTCCATTCTGAAAGCATTGTTGTTCTGACAGCATCCCTAGATTAAAAAAATAAAATGATACAAATTTATGGGTGTTTATTTTTTTGAGGAACACTCAAAAACTCTTTTATTATCATCACATTTTATGTCTCTGTGAGAGACAAGCAAAGTATCAAAGCAGTATCACAGTTCAAAAGTCATTTCAGCCCAGAAACTTCTGGGAAAGTCGCTGTCAGGAGACTAAAAACTAAGGGTGTATCATTTCAAACATTTCTCTGAAAAATGTTTTCATTGGCTTGATTTTAAGGGTTGTGTGGTGACAGAGAAACATCAGATACAGCCAGAACATTGAGGTCCTGTTTCATTTATCTCTTATATATACACACAACAAAGTCTTGAATGCTCAAGGGTCCAAATTCAGAGTTTGTTCATTATGCATTGGTTCATTATGTTTGTTCATCACTCACGATGCAAACATACAGAACACGGGATTATCAAAATGCATTCAGTATTTCAACGCTAGATGTTGTTTAAATGCTGGTATCATACAAAGATAATCAACACAGTTTCACATTTTACACTGTTACAGTGTCAAAAACACATTTCATGGTGACGTAGTGCCGTTGATCCTTTTACGTCATTTATACACGCAACAAAAACATCAGGCAACAAGCTGCTGAGCGATTAACAGCAAACGTTATGACAACGTATTAATATGTTATTCGACGTGAAGGTTTCCATGTGCACCGCACGCGCGCGCAGTCCCGTTATCAGCGCGAGCCGCGCGCACCAGCGTCAAACGCTGCGTGACGTCATCGGCACGATAATATAACACATGGCGAGTCGAGCACGTCGCGCGACGTCCGTTTCACATCCCATAATTACCGATTATTCCGCTCCGGGAAGACCGTGTAACGGACACAGACCATCTGCGATACCACATGACACCATTTCTCCCCTCCCCAAACTTTACACGCACGCTCCGCGCCCCCCGACGCGATAACGCGGCGCACGTTCCCACGTTATGGGACCGGCCGAAAAACACTCACCGTTATGAGTCCCGTCTCCGTTAGTAGAGACCGAAAACGGGGTTGTGGAAAGGCGGAAAGAGTCGCATGATCGCTGGATTCAGCGCGTGCTGGCGGCGCGTGGTTGGTAAACTCGCGGCGACGCGGAACTGGCGGCAGCACGCGCAGAGAGAGAGAGAAGGGGCGGGGGACTCACGAGGCTGTAGATTCACACCGGAGGATTTCTTAACATTAACCACCTAACATTAACAAAACATTGCACTGCTAATGTTCATTTAAAAGATTAGATGGGACGGGACGGAGAAAATGAATGAATAAGTTACATTCAGTAATGTTGGAAACACTCTGACATATTTTGCAATATCAGCAAAGGTCTAAAGGTAAACAGATACATAAATAAATATCAAACAATTAGTTTGGCAAACAAACAGCCTATTGCAATTAATGAATTAAATATATCATAAATATAAAAACAACCTAAATAAATAAAAAACAATCTGCCTTAATCTGACATTTATGAAAAAATACATTTGTCCAGAATATGGTTCAACCATTTGGTGTCAATATCTGCATTAATTATATATATTCCATTTTAGTTTGCATACTCATTTAATGTTGTTCTTTAATTTTGTGGCTATTACTTTTTGTATCTATTTACTTTTTAATATCTGTTTCTTTCTTACTGTTTAAAGCTGCTGTCTGCACTAAACAGGCAATGCACATATAACATTATTTGTCATGCCAATGAACCATTGAAATAACTAATGTTTGAGATGAAGATATGTCATTTCACACAGAACTGTTTTAAATTATACTGAGTGATAACATTTACTGTAGAATAATTATATTCTGTTCTTACCCTCTCTCTCTCTCACACACACACACACACTCATACAATGACTGCAGAAGCACAGATAAGACTTTGATTTAAATAAAAAGAGAAGAACAATGAACTCTTTGCCTCCCACTGTGATGAATAAAACAGATGTAAGTGTATAAATAGAAAGAGAGCGAGATGGATTTAGTTACATTGCTCGCTAGTAATATTAACAACCAGAAAATATTGTCATGCACTAACACTCACTCAATTGCTTTCCAGCTACATGTGCTTCTCAACACAATTTTTGCTACAGAAGCTTCTTGTCAAGGTTAGTGGATCACCAACCTGAATCCCTGCAAGTCCTCAGTGATATTAACACATATCCACTTAGTTATTCCCTGTAAATAACCCTAATTAGAGACTCAAAGCCAACAGCTAAAATTAACTAAACCTCATCAGCTGTCAATATAATCAAACACACACACACACACACACACACACACACGTAATGCAGAACAAAAACATGTTAAAACAACAGACAGCAAAGAAACTGAGCAATATCTACAAAACAGCTACAGTTCTCCAACTTTGTGCAAGTTCTCATTAACACAATTTTTCTGGTTACTTCTAACTAAACTGTATCGTCTGCAACACACCATTGATGGACAGCTATCATTCAGCACCATGGATAGCAACAAGATGACTAGCGTCAATTTAAAATAAAAGAATTATTCACAAACTGATTCATTTATAATATCTGAAAGAATGCTTCGCTCGCTTTAATTCCCAGTGCAGAATGAGAGCTAGACAAAAAAGCTGCGTTGCAGGAAATTGATAGAACAGGAGACGGTATGTATAAATAATAAAAATAAATACATATACTTTAATATTAAACACCTTTAGACCTGGATTATGATCCAGAGACACAAAACTATGACCAGGCTTTATTTCTACTCTGCTGTCTGCACAAACGTATAAGTCTGTAATTGATCCAGGCTGCTGGCTATTATTAAAACATTAACAGGTCTGTCTCATAAAACAGCTTAATGCTGCAATGTGATTTATGCTGCTATTAACAGACTTGAGTTTTATTTCGTAGGCTGTTGCTTCATTGTAATATGAAAGTGAACCACAATATCTAGTCTGTCTTAATGTCTTGCTCCTTGCTACTGTTGTGGCCTCTCTGGAAAGCCCACAACCAATAGAAATGGCTGAAATGGATTTCTGGGTGGTGTATGACATGCCTGCTGTTCACTAGTTACCCTGCTACCCCGGTTACCATCATTAACTACAGTTAATAACTTCATGTTTGCTACAATAAAACTGCTACTTCAATTACTTACAAAGCTAAAACTTCAACCAAAAAGAAGACATATTTTGAGAGCAAGGAAATAGTTATTCGAGCAAGACATTTAAAAAATACTAAATAAACTTTATACTGTTACTTCATTGGTCATTTCTCTTATCATAAATCAACGCCCATGACTTCTGGTAACAGATTTAGGTCTAGAGACTTTCCCAAGTGTCCTTGTAAGGCTGCATACAAACCCTCACAAGTCATCTTTGGATTGACTTTGATTGATGGCTGATAAACTGCTTACTGTGCTCCACACCCTTAACAGTAAACTTCAGCTGTATGTCTGACTTATAAGTGATCACACTTGTGCACAAGCACCTGTTTAGCTTGTGGTTGAGGGGAATGAGAGCCCAGCAGATACATACACCTGCAAAAACATGCCTGCTGCAAAGATGACATCAGCTCAGATCCATCCATAGACATCTGTCCATAAGAGGTGAGGAGGTATGTGTCACTACAGTGGAGCTATTAAAAGCCCATATTACTGACTGCCATCAGTGTATTGTCATGTAAGAAGCCTCTAGACATCATTCCATACCTGTCATACTCACTCCAGTCTTGCACAACGTGAGAACAACCATTAAAAATAGTGAGTGTTAATGGCACCTGATTGCCTCACAGGAAGTATGTAAAAGGTCACGAGGTGACATAACACTATTATAAAAAAGCCATGACACATAAAAACATGTCACAAAAGAAAAAACGACTTTGTGTTACGTACCTAAACACACGACTTAAAAGTATTTAGAAATCTACCGACGACTATAAAGTGTCTCTTGCTTTAATTCACTTGCATGACCACGTCACACTGTATTACTTTTGTCACACGCATAATAATCCGTGTCGTCATACAGTATAAATTCATGCACCTGTTGACCGCGCGCATGTTAAAGCTACTGATGCCGCGAGCGGAGTTCCTGGCTGGTGCCGTCATCATTCCCACTGCGCACAGAATCAGGAACCATGAACGGAGGGGTCTCGTGCTTTTGGAAATCTGTGGGCGGTGAGAAAGTGGGACAGAGATGCATGGAATACGATCCAACTTTTTATAGTCCGCGTCAAAGTCTGGAACTATATAAATATATGAGCAGTGATGGAGAGGGGCTGCACAGACCATCGGAGGGCTGAGCAGGAACACTGATCGCTTTGGGACTAATAAACTACATCCCTCACCACTGACAGCATTGCAGGAAAACACTGAAGACACAGACTACAGATCACAGACATGGGACTGCTGCGTGTTGAGGAGCTGGTAAGTTTGTGCTGACGCATGCAATGGTCTGTGTGCAAGTACAGCTTGGGTTGTGAGTCTGGAAGTCTAATCACGTTTCATGTTCATGTTATGCAGCTTAACTTTAAAATGCACGTGTGGTTAAAATGTTGTGCGTCTCACACACACACACACACACACACACACACACACACACAGAAAAATAAGAAAGAATTAAAGAAACAAAAAGCAACTAAATAAATGATAAAGAAAAGACAAACAAGAAAAGAAAGAAAGAAGCTGTTCAATTCTAGAAACAGAGTGTATAATAATAAACATACTGTCACATTACAGATCACTGGGGGGAGAAGTGGGGCAGGAGGGTCCTGTGCAGAGGTGTTTCCTGCAGAAGAATACGAGAACACCATCATTCAGGAGAAACAGGACGGCTGTCAGACACACAAGGGTCCCAATGACGCCACCCAGAATGACATCAAACTGTGCGAACAAACCTTCAGACTCAACGTATGAAAGCGAACGTGGCTTTTGTGAAATAAGTTTCTATAGCAGCGTTATGAAAACAACATCTATCAACTTTCCTTTTGTCAGGTGGACCGATCAGGCCAGTTAAAACTGGATACTGTAGAAGACCTCTACAACATCCTGCAACTGAGGAAGAGGAGGAAAGAGAGGAAGACTCAAATGCCAAAAGAACAGCCACAGCCTGACGTCCTGGTAAATCATTACATAATGCATGAAAATACCACTATATAATTTTAAATCTATATTATTGATTATGTGCCTGAGACCTGATGTTTTTTTCAGCCTGAGGCGGTGGATCAGACTGTGTTTCTGAAGGCTGTAACAGAGAATAAACTGCCTGTGGTTGAGAAATATCTGTCAGAGGGTGGAGATCCTAATGCCCACGATCATGTGAGTGTGACACAACCTCACACACACACAACCTCACTCACACACACACACACACACACACACACAACCTCACACACACACACACACAACCTCACACACACACAACCTCAACCACACACAACCTCAACCACACACACAACCTCAACCACACACACAACCTCACACACACACAACCTCAACCACACACACAACCTCAACCACACACACATACTTAAGCTTTTGTCAGTTGTTTTTATCCGGTGGCTTACAGTGTATTCAAGTTTTAGATTTTAAACAGAATATACGTGTCGTCTGGGTATTAAACTCACAACCTTGGCATAGTTAACAGCATGTTCTACTAGTTTAGAAAAAGAAACACATTTCACTCTGTATTTGTGCTGCTAATTCTCTGTTTTTTCTGATGCAATGTATTAAAATAAACTCTCTCTCTTGATCTCTCGCTCTGTCTTAGTTTAAGCGCTCAGCTCTGCATAAAGCCAGTGCACAAGGTCACACAGAGGTCATGAAGAAACTACTGGAGAGTGGAGCATCCATTGAACACAAAGACAAGGTAGAACAGATGGCTAATGTGACAGTCTACATAATCCTTTAACCTTCTGTTTCATGTTATAATTCCTATATGCAAATTTATGTGTCTCATACTTCTTCATTCGTACAATTGACTATAGCTGGATGCTACAGCTGTGCACTGGGCCTGCAGAGGTGGAAGCCTGGCTGCCCTAGAATTGCTGCTCAATGAAGGGGCCAAATTCAACTGCAGAGACAAGGTACAGACGAACACCATATGAGGCATAGACACCGATAATAATGTTCACAAATTATGCTCATGCCATAGCAAATAAAGGCAGAGCCTTACTTTTCAACAGATACCCTCTGATCTGACACGTCTGAATACCTTAAACAAATTGTACACTAACAAGTGCCCTTGTTTTGTATCCTCAGCTGTGCAGCACACCCCTGCATGTTGCAGTGCGGACGGGACATTACGAGTGTGCAGAGCATCTCATTCACTGTGGGGCTGATGTAAACGCTAAAGACAGGGTGAGAGTTTTTGCACTACAGTAAAGCTGCAGTCTGTAACTTTGGCCTCTTTATCGCCATCTCTGTTTGAAACATAACATTGCAGGTTACTTTACACACTTACACACTTATAAAGTTTATAAACTTTAACTCTTCTCTAATGTCAATGCTGTTTGTGTAGGATGGAGACACACCTATGCACGATGCAGTCCGGATAAACAGATTTAAAATGATAAAACTGCTGATGATGTACGGAGCGAGTCTTAATGCCAAAAACAACGTAAGTCCACTCAGGTCACATACAACCCTACACAACATGTTTACTTAGCGCCCTCTTGAGACGCATTAAGTTACTACAACATTCTGTCCAATAATCACTGACTCTCCAAAACATCACAGTACGTTTAGGGAGTGAGACATGACATGCAGAAAAGATATTGCTTGTTTTCATCTTAACAAAATAAAATATATAACTCTTTTGAAAGAAATACTTTGTACCTTACAAGTAAATACCTTTAAAATTGTATTAACATCCTAACATCTCTTTATTATAATTTAATTTACATCCTAAAATTCTGTGACATTTACAGGATGAAAAGACACCAATGGAATCTCTGCTTTTATGGCAAACAGGAGTAAAAAGCATTCTGAATAACTTCAATGAGGAGCCAGAAACAACTGAACTACTGAACTAAACCAACTTTCTTTTTCTTTCTTTCTTTCTTTCTTTCTTTCTTTCTTTCTTTCTTTCTTTCTTTCTTTCTTTCTTTCTTTCTTTCTTTCTTTCTTTCTGTCTTGTTAAATATTAAAACTGAGCTGTGTTTTCTAATAATGTTAGATACCATCAAAGATGACTCTAATTGCTGGCAATACAGCATCTAAGATATTAATAAGTTTATTGTACATTTTATTTTCACCTGAAGAATTTGAAAGAATGGAAATACAAGTGGCACAATACTTGATTGTAAGTGGGGGGCTGGCTGTATATGTGTTTGTTTGTTTATTCTGTGTATTTATTGTATCATTGATTATTAATATAACTTTAATTGACTTCGTAATCTCTGTGACTACAGTTTGTAGGCTGCTGCAACTGTATAGACAGACTTAAAACAGAAATGTAACAGAATGTGAATGCTGGTCTGAGCATGTTTTAAGTTTATTATGATGATTATTACTGCTGTCATTGTTTTGGACTGGAACTGAGAAAGAATTTGGAACTGGATACATAGACGCCCTTTACAGTATACACATTGGTGAAATGTGTTAAAACAAAATAATAGTTATTTTTCTTTAAACCCTTACATGCAATTGTGAGACATTTATATGTGAATAAAGTGTTCTGGCATGTGTGCCTGACACATTCAACTGGGTCTGAACCTAATTTACTCTCAACAAAGAGACGAAAACAAAGACCACAAATATATGCAATGGAATAATCACTCAAAAATTAAATCAAACAGTACAAACTACACAAGAAAAAATACACACTTAACTAGAGCACCAACACGACAACCACAGGCTGCGCATTTGCAACGCCGCTATGACGCGCATGATGACGCGCTCCCAGCAGCCTTTGCCACGTTCTCGCTCTTCCGATTGGTGGATTTTGAAAATAAGTGCGCGCGACAGTTTGAGAGACAACACAAATAAAACCCATCAGCGCAATCTAAGCTAACATTACACACAATTCATCCACTGACAGCCCTGTAAGTCAATTAAACCAACTTGTCGCTATTTTACTGTCCTGTTATGAAATGAATGGGGTTGTGAGTTTGGGAGTGTTTTGGTGTCAGATCAACATGCATTTAGCTGTAAAGTTTGTGTACATTTGTGTTACACTTACAGAAATGTGTAAGTGAGGAGAAACTGGAATTGCACTAAAAGCTGATGTGTTTAAACGATATAAGCATCCATGTTAATGTGTGTCAGAGGTTGCCAAATCCTCTCTTTTATTCACGTTTATTATGTGTCTTTACAGCAGGATGATGGAGTCAGGGCTGAAGAATGACACAACAAGACCAGAGATGATAGTTGTGGAAGATCTGAGGAGAAATCTGTCCTCAGAGTTCAGCGAGTGTTCAGATTTTCAGGTGAGCTGACAGTGATGTGACACTGTGATTTTTAACATGGAGTTTGTGGTGTGGTCAACAGAAAGGTTGTGTGTGTGTGTGTGTGTGTTTGTTTTGAAGGACCCGGCTGACCTGGAGAAAGAACATTTGAAAGTGTATCTCAGGATAAGACCATTTTCAGCAGCTGAGATTGATAACGGAGAATCGCAGGTAAAAATAAGAGCAAATGATTCAAAGAGGTTACACACATCCATAATGAATCTGTTTCCTGGAAGATTTTAGAGTTAATAATTAAAATACTTATTGTGTGTAATTGTGTTTTTAGTAGCGGGTCCAGAATGATTTATTCATATATATGTTTATGAACTGATTTTTGATAGTTTTTGTATTCATTACAGTTTTCAGAATTGTATTTGTTTCATTGTGACTGTCAGATTTAAAGTGTTATCATAACTGAATGACATGACAGGTGCCCATTTATGTGATTAAAAACAATAATGCCTGTAAAGGCAAAACATTACCCTCAAATTCAGTTTCAGAAGGTAAGAATTAATAAACTTAATTTTTGTCATTGGTCTGTGTGTGTAGGACTGTGTGGCCGTGCAGTCTTCAGAGTCGGTGCTTCTGAAAGCTCCGGGCTCGTCTCTCTCTGCCAGACTCAGTGATAAATCGGTTCCTGTCACAGCTCAGCGTTTTCTTTTCTCTCAGGCAAGAAGATCCACCAACTCTCACTTCATGTATCGATTGATGATGTGAGCCAGTAGTTTTTCTTGTTTGACAACCCAGAGCAACTTTAACCTTTCTCATACATGGTTTGAATTCACTTTCAGGAAAAGGTACTTCTCGTCTTCGAGGTTTATTTGAATGTTTGACTGTGTTTTTAGGTTTACGGTCCAGGCACTACGCAGAACGAGATGTTTGATGGCACGGTGAAAAGTCTTGTCAAAGATGTGCTGGAGGGACAGAATTCGCTGGTGTTTACATACGGTGTTACCAATGCGGGGAAGACCTTCACGTTTTTAGGTTTGTCTTTAAAAATAAGACAAATTGATCGTTCCAAATTTAACTTTAAACAAAAAACCTTTCTAAATACAGTGTATAAATTAAAACATCTGACCTGTTTTGGTTGTTTTTTGTCTGTCTTGATGCAGTTGGTGTTTGCACAATACAATATTGTTTTTAGCGTAATGTTGTGTTTTCAGGTCCAGATAATGATCCAGGAATCCTACCTCGTTCCCTTCACATGATCTTTGGCAGTTTGGAGGGTCGTATCTTCAGTCAGATGTGCCTGAAGCCCCAGAGGTGCAGAGATTTCATCAGACTCACCAAAGAGCAACAAAATGAAGAAGCAGCCAGCAAGCGTAACTTACTCAAGCTCTTCAAAGAGGTACTGTAACGTAGAGGCAGACCTCAGAGGCACCGTAACGTAGAGGCAGACCTCAGAGGCACCGTAACGTAGAGGCAGACCTCAGAGGCACCGTAACGTAGAGGCAGACCTCAGAGGCACCGTAACGTAGAG
>JAZGTK010000544.1:0-64256 GCA_036877625.1 Ambastaia sidthimunki
TTCATTAATTATACACTAACAGGAAGCAGTTGGTAATTAAAGCAGTAAAAAAAACTTAAAACACGGTACAGTGTTTTTAATGAGATTTATAAGGTGTAATGCTATCAGCTAAGTGTCAATAAAGAGCTTATTAAAAACATCACATAATATCTTAATCATTGCACATTATACTTAATATCACTGTACGTCCGGTGAGTGTTATGATCATTTTAAAACTTTGGTGAGATTTAGGGCTGGAGGACATCACAAAAAAGAAGCTTTATTTAAATACACTGAAAACGACCTAATGTTCTCAATATGGTTTATTTTAAACAAAATCCTGTTTAAATAATTAAAGCCTTACTGTAAGTGTTAGAAATACACTCGTTGTAGAACATTATACTGTATCAAGTATTGCTGTATCACGATAATAAACTGCCAAATCATAAATAAATGCCAAAAACATTTGATTAATAACAATTTATACCAAAAAGTCACAGTTATAAATTGACATTCAGTATAAGTGTTCAGACTTTAAATTCATAGTGTATGTGACCTGAATTACAAAAGAGCTTGAATATTTGGCAGACAGGAACCTTCAGGGTGTATAATGAATGGATAGTTTTGAAACCGAAATTTAGATAAGTACCTTGAATTGCAAACATTCAATCAGCCGATGTTTCCCTACCCCAGCTGAGCAGTATAATCACACACACACACACACACACATTTAATGGCCTCCAGCCATTCCACTAAAAATTCAGTTGCTTCCCTGCATAAACAATCATAGACATTAATGTTCAGTGCTGATTAATAGGCTTCTGAAGGTAAGCCTCTTTATGCAACCCATAGATTTACACTTACCTGAATATAATAATGATATTGGGAAATATTTAGACGTTCAAAAACCCTTTGAAGCATTTGAGATTTGAGAAGATGGTCGACAATGAACTCACTTCAATCGCTGTAGGGCTGTTCAGTTTTTTAGATATATATTATAATAAATTAAAAATGAATTCCCACATGCGTGTTAAAAAGACACACACAAAGCAACTTTAAGACAAACCCGTCCTCTTAGTAAAAATGATTACAAGTATTTGAATTCACACTGCTAAGAAATTGCCTTTTTGATAGATAAAATTTATCATAGTTTGAAGGCTTCCCATGGCTACGGCTGAATTCTTCTTCTCAAAAGCTCCACAGGGAGATTGTTCAGTCCTGTCTCCGAATACAAGCCCAGTTTTCAATCTTGTTGAAGCTGCTGGTGACACAGTGCTAATAGCTAGCACAATACATGAATGTCACATCTGCTCAATAGCCTAAAACCGGTTCCCCTTTCAAATGCAAACTTTTAGGTGAAGTGTGTAATTTTTTCTATTACAACACTTCCCAACTTAATATGCATAGACAACTATTAGTAAACCACTCTTAGGCTAATTTGTAAAACTTTGTCCTAAACACTGTTGTTATTGTGTACACCAAACAGCAGTGTTGGCTCAACCAATAGCAATTAATTAAATATTAATTTGGGGGCGGGGTTATCTGTTTGACTGACCAATTATTGCAAACAGAGGGAGGGCATTCGGGCTAACCTGTTTAAAATCAAAAGCAGACATATGAAAAATATAACAGCACATGAACACTTGGCAACAGAGCATATAAATGCACAATTAAACACATACTTAATGATATTACCAAAACCTTAATGTTCTCCACTGAACCTCTCAGCCATGCATGACTGCAGATGAGCTTTAGGGAGCGTGTCCTCTGACCACACTAAAAAGCATTAGCAAGAATTCATCAGTGCAGCTTGAATGAACACAAATTGGAACACTTGTTCATTTTGTAAAAAAAAAAGAGCAGAAGTGGTGGGTGTCCATATGTCCCAATGTGTTTCTAAAATCCAATAAACTGCTCAGACTGAAGATGCATTTCCTGTCCATTGTCTCTTTATCTTAAATTCAGTCTCTCTTTCATTGTACTGGACATAAGCCCATCTCTGACTTCATGTTTCGCTGTAAATGTTGTGATCACTATGTCAGCTAGAGTTGTATTTTTGTTATCCTTCCTTCAAATGTAGTTTTCATACACTCACCCATCTGGTGAATGGATACAAAAGCATGCAGGTTTACACAAAGGACAAGACTAGCTTAGTTTCTTCTGGCTTGTTAGTGCTAGTTTGGTATTGGTCAGAATTGATCTCATGTTTTAACTACTGCATGCACAAACCATGCACACGCTTCCAAAGCAACACCAGAAAATTTCAATGAAAAATTCATTCATATCTCCCAAATCTGAACAGAAACACAATGTTTTTTCAGGTGTTTACACTTTTAAATATGTAGCTATAAAATTGATTAAAAAAATAATGCTAATAAACTCTCTTTGAATTTTTTAATAATGAGACACATAAAGGCCGAAATGCAGAGCAGAAAGTGATGGTGGATTATCAAAGCAAAATGAACTCTCTTTAATGTCTAAAAGCACTGAGGCCTGATTAATAATGCATCTTTAGCCTCTCAGTAAGTCTAGCTGACTCACTCAAACGCTGCATCTCTTTATAAAAGAGTCGCAGTAGCAGCAGGGTGCAAAAATTTGTTAGGATTATAATTATACTGACAGTGAACATGATCATGTTTCACTTTTGAGGTCTGACTACCCATGAAGGCAAATGCAGACTGTCTCATAATATGCCTGATAAAAAATCAGTATAATGCAGATAATGCTGTAATTTCTAACACTGGCACCATTTTACAATAAAGCTACAGACATCAACATTGTTTAATACATATTAATTCCTTTAAAATGAAAGTTTGGAATGACATGAGGGTAAATGATGACAGAAATTGTGTGAGGATTATTCGTTTAATTTATAAATATACTGTACTTGTATACTAAATGTTACTTTCAAAATTCATTAATTAGTAAATTTTCAACTTTATTGGTAAATGCATTAGTGTATATAGAAATGATCATTAGCCAAGCTCATCAAATGCTGTAACAGCAAATGCTAAAAAAACAAGCTTTTTTTAACGTTAGTTCATGTTAACTAACCTTTCTGAGCCACCTTATGCATCCATGTCTTCAAGCACACAGTGTACCCAAATGCATATGGCCTCAGGGAGGATCAGAGCAAATCCACCCAGAGCTTTTCAAAAGCAATCCTCATCAGTAAACTGGCCTTTGAGTCTTACATAAAGAGTTCATGCTGTGAGACACAGGCAGGATCTGCAAGAGGCGGTGAGCGAGAGGTCTGTGTGCTTTAAAGGGATTAAAACCGCCTGCTTTAGGAAGAGCTTTGTTTCTGCAACCTGAGGTCACAGATCCAAGGTCAGTTCATGAAGGACCCATCTTGAAGCTCTGTGGTGAGCAGTGACACAGAGGTGATGACTGTGCGAACTGATTACACATTTGCACAGTCACAAAAGATGCTGTGCTGAAAGCTGTGCTGGAAGCAATTTCCCAGATTACAGGTGCATAATGAGGAAAAAACTGGCCTTTAGTATATAGGATTTAAAGGAGCTAAAAATAAAGGCATGAGATTCTCTCAGAGACACCGTTCATGACCTCTGGTGTGGAAAGAAGGAGGAGAGACTAGAGCAGACGTGATGAGAGGAGCCAAATCGTCTCCATGGGAGAGCAAGAGTTTGAAGAGTTTTCCTGGCATCAACAACATCTTTCTTCAGGTCAAGCTAAAATCAGCTTGTTAAAGCCAACACACTTTCCTTTTCTGTTTTTAAACCCCTCACTGCAAAAAGTTCATACCAACTGAAAGTTACCGTGTTAAATATTTTAGTAAAATCAAAGTGGTGCCAAAGTTACAACCTGCAGTAAAGTTCATTGCATAAATTGTTGAAACTTTTGTAAGATGTTATAGTGAAGTTAAGCGATGAAAACAATGTGTTTACAGTGTGGTTAAGGTTTTATAATTTGGGGCTTAAATTTGCAAAAAATAAAATAAAACAATAAATAATAATTAAAATTAAAATTAAATTACATTTAGGGAGGTTGTAAAATAAATTCACCAATTCTAAAATACATTCACCAATCTAGGTATCATTTATGACTAGCATAAATGGTACAGGATCCTTATTATAGTTTAAATATTATTTATGCAAATATTATATATCAAATTGTTCAAATCTATCACCCATAATATTAGCAACAATAATGGTGATTCTTGTTTATTTCAAACACCACTAATAAGTATATGCTTGGAATTAAAAAAGATGACACAGTGGAGAAATATCGCAATTACCAACCAACTTGCCGTGTTGAGACCCCCTCCAGTTGGCTTTCCTGAAAACTTGCTATATTTCATTGTTTTTCATCTCACACACCACTTGTTAAAAAAAATCAGCCTGCAGAATCTGTCAACATGCTGCCGGCACCTCGCCAGCATAGATGTGCAGAGGCTAGATGTGTTTACATGCGTGTTCATTAATCCCAGCAGCCTCGGTCCCCACAGAGAGACACCAGACAGGACTGAGGCAGTGACAAGTGATGCGGAGATGCTTGCAGTGTTGTTGTCTGTTAATCTCAGCAGACAGCGGGGAGGCAGGGAAAACAACTGTGTGTGAACCGTCAGGGTCTATTCCAGTACCACCCCATGCTCAGTGGCTTGATGCCAGTGGGGGTGTGGGTTTGTTATAAGTATGGTGGCTCTCAAGCAAACATCATTCCTTGTTGTTTGGGCTCAGGAGGCAGTAGGGCTGAGACAGGATTAAAGAGATACTGAGCGGATCCTGATCAGTGGATATTTCTGTACTCTGTGCACAGGCTTAACACGCTCTGGTTTCTGCATGTCGGGGACTAATGAAAATAGAGCTTGTGTGTTGTTCTGGGATTAAAACAGCAGAATGCTAAAGTCCTGAAAATGAGTGACCGGTTGGAGCCGTGGCCAAGCGGTTAGCACACAGGCTGCAGGCTGCCTTGGTGCTCATGCAGATAATGCAGGTTTAAATCCATCCTGATTCCCCCTTACTTTACCTTATAAGTCCAAATCTTCATTTTACTGCTTATAACAACTGATGAATCAATGTAAATTCAAGTATTTGTACTCTTTAGACTATTGTATCAATGTAACTGCATTACACAAAATATCCTAATATCCCATAAAATGTTCCATAAAAATATCCCATAAAATGTTCCATAAAAGTGGAAGTTTGTTCATTTTTTAATTTTAAAACAATAGATAAACTCTTTATTATTATTATTATTTAAGTTCAAAATGTACATAATACAACCTTTGAAAAAGAGTGTTAAGACTGCGTTCATTTTATTGAAATGCTTATTAAATTGTTAGTCAAACTATGCTATTATGTCTATACCTATATTACTATACTATACTATGCACACAAGAGATACGCTATTTGGTAAAGCACGACATTAATATACCAATTATATATATTTTTTAACAAAAACAAAACACACACCAACCATAAAACGCAAGCTCCAAATTACTCAATGTTAGCTCTTGTAAAAGTGTTGCAACACATCACGGCCATGACACGCTCTCCGCCCTGCCCACATGCTCCTTAAACTGACCAACCAATAAAGCCCACTCATTCTGTCACAGGTGACCTGCTCTCAACCGCTGTGAAAAACAGCAAGACAAGACTCTCTCACAAACCGCTTCACTCGCTCCTCATTTAAACCAGCCGAGGCCTGCAAACACAGGACCCTCCCTGAAGCGGCCCCTCAGAGCACATTACAGTCAAACAGAGATGAGAGGAGAAACCAACCTGGGAAAGGCACGCTGGAGTAGAGCAGTAACTGTGAGCCGTGCTGACTCATGGTATCCTGAGAAATGCTACAAACGGCGGGGAGTTTTGCTGGAGAACAAGCCAGCGAGGAGAGGACACCGAAAGAGTCGCAGAGGGTCTGACTCACAGAGCGAGAGAAAAGTAGGACAGCATTAACTCATGGCTGGCTCCGCTCTCCCTCATCTGACACAATGCTTTCTCAGTGTGTGTGAAAGCCTGGGCTTTCTTCTCTGCAGAACCCAGGGCATTGTGCGCATGTTACAGACGGTACAGAACAGAGGGTGGATGTGTGGTTTAAATAAGCCAAAGTGTTGTTCTAAGGGTGGGTTGTGCATGGGGTGCAGTTATGACACTGGAAGTCACAAGCAGAAAATCATATGGTGAGCCCTGGCGAGGCACGACTGCTCTGAGTGAGCTGATGGAAAAGAGAAAGTGTGTCGTGTTTACTGGATATTAACAGGCATCTGTTGCCGGTTCTCAGTGGTGCACTTAATCTTACATTTCCTTAGCATAATGGATGCTCAAACTAATTCAAAAATACTTTAGTATGCAGTAATAGAAGGCCTTTTTGGACTTATTCTGGTCCACAAAACACAGGCAGCAATTTTGGACTACTGTAGCCTAGATGAAAGACACGCATCATGTTTTGCTAAAAAGCATTAGCATATTTTGAAACATAATTTAAATAATCCTGTCTGCTTGACACCCCCACAAAGGATTCTTTGTTTTGGAAGCCCTTGAGGGGAAATAAGGGAGTGGAATATTCCAAAACAGCTTCAGGAATAACCTTCTAAAATAGCACAATACTAGCTTTTAACAGGACATGTATACGTCATATGGGTTACTGACACCTTGGCTGCTAATTAATATTGGCTGCTAATAACATTGGTTTCCTGTCCAATTTGAGTGCAGTGTGAGGCACTGCTGAGATCTCTTGAAAAACTCTAGAATGTTCTAGAATGTGATGTATACTTGTTCTCTTAATCTCAATGCTGTCCAGAAGAAACATTTGATATAATTTCTAGACACACAATGATAGTGTATATACTATATATAGGGCTGCACAATAAATTATATAAATAAAACAAAAAGAACCTGCCTAATATTCTTTAAAGCATTAGACTGTAATATGTCTGTCTGTAATGTATTGTCTTTTCTCTGTGTATTGTTTGCAACACAACTGAAATCTAACTAAAACTAATTTGAAATATCTGTCTAGAAAAACAAAAAAATATATAAAATAGCAAATCAATGTTGCATTTAAACAGGAAAGAGAGAAAGAGACACTAATGACTTTGGCCTTTCTCAGTGCAGAAGATGGTTTCAATATTGTTACCAGTCCCATAATGGGACAGAGCAACAGATAAAGAGCTTATGCAAGTCATCTCGGGCCTGCCACATAACAGACAAAAAACAGCCATGCCAATGTCACTAGTTTTTTATCCCTCGGTCTGCGATCTTTTTACGAGAGCACAGCGCAATAAATAACAGCAGAAGAGCCACAACACTACATGAAATCGATTGCTAGCTTTGAATGAATCAGCAGTGCTTGAAGAGTTATTTTCTGTTTATCAATATTTTCCCTGAAATTTAAGATCTATAAAACAGGAAAAATCATTTCTTCCTACAAATAAAATAATCTGTGCCAGCAGCTCTTATGAGTTCTTTCGATACAGAGAAAAGCTAAAATTGCTTTTAGACTTAAAAGAACAGAAAAAAATAAGCTCCAGAATTTGCACTTTAGAGGAGAAAGTGGAAGCTTTTGTTTACTGCATTTACTTTCTCTCAATCCCTCCCTTCAAGATTTCCACTCTGGTTTGGTCAGTAACGTGAGCAGGTCTTTAATCCTAATCCTGTTGCATGTGCAACTGTTATTGGCACAATGGAGAGCCAATGAGAACTGAGAACTGAGTGAAAAGACAGCAGCAGTGGCTGAATGAGACAATAGCAATCAAGGAAGACAAGGAAGTCTGGTAGAAGCTTAGATGCCAGAAACCAGACATCTAGTTACTCGCTTGCCAGAACAATGTGCCAATATTTAATCCGAGTAAGAACATGAAGTTATTTTCTCTTTAGTATCCCGCAGGAAATGATCATGTTATGGCTGAATGAAAACTGAGGATTGCTCAAGTCGTCTTCTTTTTAAAGGAATAGTTCACCCAAAAAAGTCTGTCATTGTTTATTAACTCCCATGACGTCTGCGGCCTGTATGACTATTTCTTTATGATACTTTTATAGCTCTTTTGTGTCTTTTTTGAAGCTTAAAAGCTCCTTTACAGAAGAAGGACTTTACAGAAAAAGGAAACTCTCAGTCTTATGAATTTCTTTGTTTGTAGTCATACGGGTATAGAATGACATAAGAGTAAGTAGATGATGACAGAATTTACACTTTTGGGTGAACTGTCCCTTTAGGAAAACAAGCAGTTTCCATCAAGTCTGAAGAGGGCCACACTATAAATAAAGGTTAAATCTAATGCCATAAGACTCTCTCATCAGTAAAGCCAACTGCAGAGGAAACTCATGTTTGCTGACCCAGTATCCCTACATTAGTGCGGTTGGCTGATCTGAAACTCACGAAGCATGGAAGTACAAATGACTTCATAGCAGATCCAGGGCTACAGCTGGGCACTGTACTGCCAGATGACCTCATCACAGCCGTCTCCAGCATACCCTCACTCAATTACTCACAATCACACACTGGACTGACAAAGCAAAATACAAGCCAACCATCACAGCATCTCTCAGTCTCATTCAGCCAGACAGACATTAAACACTACAGAAAAAGAAAGGGGAGTCTTTTTCATTCAAGAGCTTGTAGAACATGACGTTTTGAAGGGTAACCGATGAATGAAGAACACAGCAGATTAAAGGACCTGTTCTCACTAAAGAAAGTCTTTAGAGGCTACATGCCTGTCAGGAGCTCAGAGGCTTTGGGATACAGAAACATGACACTATGTACATTTTGTAGGGTCACTGCAACCACACTGTTATATCATAATTTCACAGCAAACACAACTGAGAAACCTCTGAGGATCTCAATATCCACCTGAGTGCTCACATGGTCAACAGGCAGCTATGCTAGTGACTCCAAAAACATGCATAATATCACCCTAAATACTGGCTTCTAATACCACAACATGGGCTGTAGGGGAGATTATGGAGTAAACAAACAGAACTGAGGGAGTGAACACTAATCTCAGTTGAGCATATACTGAAGACTGGACTTACTTTACAAACAAGAAAAATTTGCAGACAGAAACATAAATTCCAACACTAAAGGAAGAAACTTCAGTTTGAAGGGGATTTTGGAGAACACAACCTACTACTACATCACAATAGCAGAGAAAATATCTGAAAGCTTTCTTCAGAACTATGATGTCATCTTAGGTCGCTTCTTGGGAGTGATTAATGTTGCTTGACTGAACGGTTGACACACACTTTTTATTTATCCTGTAACTAGAAAACCCCACACTACCCCCCACCCATCTCATGCTCTGCTTCTCCTGTTTTATTAACCATTCTTACCACAAAGCCTCGAACTACCAGCATGAATGCTTATGACTGCAGATTAAAATCAGGATTCGAGAAGGACAACAAAAACAACATCCTCAAAAGAGACATCATAAAAAATTACACAGATCAAGAAACAACCTCATTCTTCATGTAGCCAGAAATGTTGAGTCTGTCACTATCAGTACAGGATGTTCTGATGTAATAAGGGGTAACCGATTTTTCTCTGCATTGGTTTGTTTTGTTCACTATAAAGCTACTAAAATGTGTCTATGTTTAAAAAAACATTTAAAATGTTCTTGATCAGCAATGATATCAGAAAAAAAGAGCTTCACCTAAACCTTTTACAATGAGAACCATAAGAACATCATATTTTGATAGATTTCTATCTTGAAACGTCAGATAACATTCTTGGAACATACCAAACAGCTGTCAAAAAAGTCAAGCATTGTTGATCCTTTAAACTGACGTGTCACAGCTAAGAACTTTAGGTTTATGCCAAAGTTGAGAGACTAAAGAAAGGTCACAAAGGTTTAGTGCAGCTCACGAGATACCACAGTCCAGCTGGACTACACGTTTACTCGAGAAGATACGCATCATAGGAAAGACAAGTTCTGATTCTAAAGAGAGAAAACGTGTGATTAATTTACCATTGCAGAACTGCAGCAAAGAGGAGGTATCATACAGACTGCTGTAGCTCGAGAAACCGTCTTCCATTCTTGTCGTTTCTTTTCCTTGTTCACCGATAACTCCCTGTTACTTTTGCTGGCTGGCCGCTGTGGCTCTCTGTCCATTCAACATCCAGTCTTCTTCTGGGGTCAGCCTACCAGTGTCAGTCACCATGACAACCTATTCACCCAAGGCTTGAGTCATGCAAACTCAGACGCTCTCCTTGAATAGCCGGACAGAATTAAGATCTCCCAAAAAGAAAGTGAAAATATTCATGAAGTTATAAAGGCAGGTTTTTCTTGTTTTCATCCAGTATTCCTTGTGTCTTCCTCGTTTGTCTGATGTTCTGCTGGGTGAGGTCTCCAAAACCAAAATAAGCCTATGCAGGGCTTGTACTGTCAGAGGCAGGCTGCTAACGGAGTGTGTGCAAGTGTTGGGAGTGTGCGTAAGTGTTTGTGTAATGTTGAGCGCACTCCACTGAGCTGCCTGTGAGTCCTCTTCTGCCCCGATCTGACAGGGAGAACTGACGAATCAGAACACAGGGGGCGGGCCTCTCTAAAACAACTCCTCCCCCTCCAGTTGACTGAGAAGCTCAGCACTGATGCTGAAGAAACTAAAGCCAGAAAAGAAAAGGAGATGAGTTTGCTGCTTTAGTCCCTAAAACAGAAGCAAGCTGGCTCAATATTTATTGTTCCTATTGATTAAACATTGATTAGCTCCAATTGATTAATCATATTGTGTATATATTTTGACACATACATTCAGACAAGCAGTTATATACATTGGCGCAAAGAGGATTATTATCATGTTGTTCGTGATTGTTTTGTGGGCTAAATCTAAGCTTTCACCTTAGGCATTTCACAGGCTTTGCTAAACTAAAGACTTCACAGTTTCAGGCACAAACTGTTGGAGAAAAAGGGAAAATTAAAAGCAGACAATAGCATTACAGATAGTCAGCAAAATAAGACCATAAATTAACTAGTACACAAGTAGTTCCAACACAAGGAGGAAATGTTTTGGGGACATTCCAGATGTGAGATAATACATGATCTCACGCTTTCCACATTTTATGCCATAATCCAAACAAACTCACAAGAGTAGGAATTAGAGCTTGACTATTCAACCCTTATCTGCCTTCAGACAGACAAAAGCTGTCTGGAATACCATCAAAGAGAAACCGAGGCTGGAGAAAAAATGAAAACATATCCCAGTTTTGACTGTGGGTCGTTACTAGGGAAAACCTTTTTAAATTATTGAGGAGGCAGGCACACACAGCGGATTATGCATAAGGACGATGACGTGACCTATATTTACAGGTCTCTGAATAGTCAAATGATGGAAAAGGGACAGAAAAGCTGGAAAACCCGCTTTGTAGATTGTTCTCCTAACCCAACCCCCCCTCCAATGGTGAGTTGGAAAGCACAGTGTGTTAAGTTTCTGTGTCCAAATTGACCATGAATTGTACAGAGGCCCAAAAAATTAAATGATTTTCATGTTCTGTCTATCTGTCTCATCTCCAGAGGCCAAAACTAAGGCAAAAAGCTGCTTTAGACATCAAAGAGCCCCGGAGATCACATCAGGGTTTAACTGCTCTAAAATCAGTTTGCTATTTGTTATATCAAAAGAAAGTTTGTCATAATACCCCTAAATTGCATATTGTATGTTTTAATTAAATATCATTGCACAGGTATTACACTACATACATACTACATACTGTTTTTAAATATATGTAATTAAATATAGACAAACTCTAAGGAGATTTTGTATTGAGTAGGGGCAAAATTATGTATTGATAATTTTGTTTACATTGTAAAAGTTACAGTGAAAACATCAGAAATAAATAACCTTGAATTTAAACTAATTCTCTTATTTAAAATTACACAGAGATTTATAATTTCATACTCAGGTCTAGACTTTCACTGTGGACTGTGCATTACAATTCAGCCACTGAACAGCACAAGGTCTGTGATTATTTTACTGTGTCGACCATCTGCGTGTTAATCGAGTCCCAGGGCAAAGAGGGGAAAATGTTGTATGGTGGTGCTGCTGTGAGATTAGGAAGTGCATAGCCCCCCTGGAGAGAGTGAGAGAGAGAGAGAGAGAGAGGGAGAGAGAGACACCAGCTGGGGGAAGGGAGAGTGGAGGCAGTTCATCATGGCTGTATAAGTCTGGGGATCCCTCGGGTGGCAGCTGGACAGTGCTACACCCTCCTATTGTTCTCCAATTATCCCGCCTGCACCTTAATCACACACATACAGTCATATACTCGGTTACATACCAAACACCCAAACATATAATGACACACAAACCCACAGCAAAACCCACAGCTTGGCTGAGGATCAATTATAACCAGCCTATGTATTACAGAATGAAGGATTACACTATGCAGTATATTAGTCTATAGAGTATAACCCAAATAACTCACTGCTACATTAATAGCTGCACATTCCAGCACATACGCAGCCCTGCTCATATTCACAGCAGTGTGAAACTTATGAAGCAGTGGGTCAAGATTAAACACCATGAAATGTCTTCAAAGAAAATTAATCTGCTGCAGAGAATATATGATTTTCGATTTCACTTTAGTTTTTGAGCACGAGAAAAAATAAAAAAGACTTTTGTGACAAATGTGACAAGAATGCTTGCTGCTTTTAGAAGGTTGAGTTATCGCATCACACACTAGCTATGTTTGTTATGACATCAAAGATCACATTAAAATGAATGTACATTTAACTACTTGGAAATGTAATTACATTGAATATATATTAAACACCATAAAAAATGTTTCAAAAATACAAACTAAGTTCACAATTTAACGATAGATTTATTTTATTTAAAAAACCCATAACGTTCAAAAATTCATAATGTTTAATGTACATTTAAATTTAAGTAAATTTTATGAACTTATGTATGTTTAGGTTTAGACAAATCATTCAGATAATAATGGAATTTGAGGAATTTGAGGCCTGCTGCTGTGAAATGTACAGATGTACAAAACAGTTACTGGTTTATCAGTAAGTTTTAAGCCAAAATAATGTTATGCTACAAAATGGCAGCACAGCTATAAATCTGTTTGTCTGCATGATTTTATCCAATCAAACATAATTCTTATGTTATATCGCTTATTCAAACTCTCTTATTTGTTTTCTTTCTCCCTCACTCTCTCTCTCTCTCTTTCTCTCTCTCTCTCTCTCTCTCTCTCTCTCTCTCTCTCAATACAGTCTTTTTCATCTTACAAGCGATCAGCCTCAGAACAGGGATTGTCTGCTCTTTGGATTGAAATAGCACTCCTGATCCTCTGAGCCTTAGAAAAGCTTTTAGCAAACATCCAGAATTAACTAACGTACTAAACATCAAATTACATGAAGCATTATTCAGTGTTACAATCGATTCACAGTGACATCATTTCAATGACATCATATGCAGGTGTGGTTAACTGTTTAGAGGAATATTAACTAGTTTAGGTGACCTGCTTTCTGCAGGTCCTCTTTTCTGAACTGATTTCTGCTCACACTGACTCACAACACAGCTGGTGTGGGTGGGGAGCTGGCCTGCCTGCTGCACTGGTCCTCTGGGACATTCTGCTCTCTGAACGTCGGACCACCACCTGGTCCAGGCACTGCTTCCACAACCCTTGTAATCTGGATAGTAACAAGGAGAATTGACCAACAGGCAGGCAAATCGATGAGACAGCAAGAACATGGAAGAGAGTGACATCACCCACCCTACTATTCACAGGAACATTGGTTAAAGCTTAGATACAATGTTTCTGTTTTATAAGTGAACGGCAGGCACCTAATACTATATACCAATGACAAGAGGTTACAAGTTACACTTTAAATTATTTTAATTAAATGAATCACACTTATTATTTGTTTGTGCCAGATTGGTAAGAGCTCCAAATTCTATAATGAAGCATTATAATTGAACAAAACAAATCCCAAAATCAGGCAAATAAATTGGAAAAGCTCAATAGACTCAATAGAGCATCAGGCAAAACATACCTTTGAAACTTTGCATAAAATTCTTCCTTTAAAGATCAGAGTCAACTACAGGTATGATATTGGAAGAGAAATACAATACAGTAGATTTATTGTGTGGGTTGTATCACACACGCAGCTGTCCATCCTAATATTTATTCCTCTGTGATTATATAAGGATATTTTCTCCTGCTTGCATGGCTTCTCATGTGGTCTGTAAAGCTGCAACAACATTAATCATATCTGACTTACAGGCTAAATGCATGGACATCCCCATCCCTCTGTCCCTACATACAGCACATAACACTCTAGATAAAGACCTATTCAACAATATTACTCTATACAACTACATGCATTTTTTCTTTATTATACCATTCATGGTCTTATATAGCTTATATACCTAAAGTTGTAGCTAAATGTATGTTAGGTAAAATGCTAAAAAGCACCTTGAATTTGGATAAATGTGCATGCCAAATGCATAAATGTAATCACGTTTATTTCATTCGATTATCTCAACAATATATTTGACTTTTGATTTTAAAAGTTTCATTTTAGGTTCATTTGTAGGAAATATTTTATGTCCAGTGAACAAAAAATAAATCTTGATTTCGCAACGATAACGTGTTTACTAATGCCAAGATTGTTCTGAGATTAAAAGAATATTGAAATCCAATCAAATGACTAGTTCACTGGCCGAACCAATTACAGGCCAGTTCAGTGATCCTGCATGAGTAATACATCAGACTCATAAATCACATTCCACTAATGGGATCTTAATGGCACAGAACTAAAGTAATGGACTCAAAAATCCTCCACAGTGCGAACATACAGGGATCTTACGTTACCAGTCTCATACAATCGGGTTATTCCAACTGATCAATATATAATCCTGAAAAACTCAATCCGCCAACATGAAAGGCTTGAATCGCATTAGGAGCGGAGATGCTCTCACCCAGACCAGATAAATGAAGTCATTATATAAAATAATCTCCCTTCTCTTGCAATGGAAATACAGAATGCTGTTTAACGTGCATTAAACATCCTGATACAAGCTTTAGGATTTATTACAAAACACTTCAGCAAAGATGAACTTGGTTCTGTGACAGATGTTTGCAATATAAACTGTAGCTCCACAAGCAATCTGCTTCAAGCTTTGAGATTCTCCACTTCTAAGCTGATTTCCGTTACTCATCGTCTCTTGTGGCGAAATAAAGCAGGCTGAGGCAGTGAAGGAATGTTCTATTGACACTTGTTCTATTGCCTGTCAAAGTGTAAATAAATGAAGGCTGTAGACTGCTTGTCACACCTACACGAGTGTCAGCTGCCATAAAGGCTATTATATATCACATATAGTGCAGGTAACAAGTCAGATAGCTGTCCCTGTGATGTCAGATGACCACAGACACCTCTTAGAGAAGCTCAGAATCAATATAAGTTCGATTAGTAGTTTGGCACAAAATTAGTGTGTAGTGTGTGTGGTGTTATTTACAACGCAGCCTATACCATTCCTCATAACCTTGTGTGCCTCCTCATCAGATTTTTTGATATTCCTGATATGATCAGACAAACGTAACGTTTAGTTGTTAACCAACTCAATGTCAAACATAATTCTCGTTTGTTATGAATTAGCTGACCTTTCAAGAGGTGGGCGTAGAAACAGAAACGCTATTATAAATGGCTAAACAGCGACAACCTGTGGTTACAACAGGCAAGCGCCTCTAAAATTCACCAAAGTCAAGTCCAGCTAAATCAGCTGTTATGTACGGCAACCAAAATCTGAAAAACACAATTCATTGAATTCAGATTTGCTTGTATAGCGTTTTACACAATATAAATTGTCCCAAAACAGCTTGACAAACAAACACCTTACAATTCCCAGTGAACAAGAAAAGCGATGAGAATAAATGCTTTAAGAATAAAACTCTCAGGGTAAAACAGTTGAGCAAAATTATACAAGCATACACAAAAATGCATAAGTGAGTTGAGGTTCTTTGTACTCAATCTAATCCTTAAAATTGCTAGTTTTTAAATGCAGATTAAAAACAGCAAATGTGGTCAGATGTCTGGAATGTGTGAGTCAATATCATATAATTTATTTCAGGATTTGTGGTTAATCTGGGACATTTTAAGATTGAGTCAATGAAAAACAAACAGCCTTCTTTTACACAGAGGTCCAGTAATTATACAAAGTGGATTCATTAAAGTCTGGGCCTCATTAAACAAAGATGGTCCTCACAATTCTGAAAGGATTTCAGAGTACAGCCTCATTAATTAGTTCTGTAAATAGCTCAAGAATATCTGTTTATGTGCTGTCTCATGACAATACCAAACACAGAGAGACAGATGAGTGATCAGGTTAGTTGTCACACTGAAAAGTTGCATAAAATCACAGTAACTATAAGGTTTAAAAACTTTACAATACTTGTTTGCCATTTTGTTACATTTCATACTCTTGTTTCATAATTGCTTTGTATTTATTGATGGTTTATTTACTTTATAATACACAGAAACTGCCACTGACTTTCCAAAATAAACATATTCTCAAATACAGTATTTAATGGATTAAACAGTGTGACAACTAGCCCCAATCTCCATATTTTAAATCTAAAAAGATGACTAAACAACATCATACTAACAACGTGTTTTTGTGTCAAACTACAAAAAGCTTTTATAAACTCAAACGGCTCAAAGCGTTATTTATTGTCAAACAGAGGCATGGAAATAGCAAAACATGCCAGACTCCTGAAAACACAGAAAACACAGACAGAGATTTGTAAGACATCACACTGACAACATTTTCATAACAAACATTCAAATATTAAACATTCCGCCATGATTGTTTTGTCCTTTATACCAACTGGTATTAAAACAGAACGAACATCATAACAGCAACATCATAACAGTTATTTAAACAAAACAGGCAAACTGTTTTCATCTAAGAATATACAGAATACAGTCATTTTTTCCTATGCTGTAGTGTGGCATTAGTTTACTGGGCTTGTACAATGCCAGAGCAGGTAAACAGTGCTGTCCGCACACCAGGAGGGGAAAGATCTATTTATACCTGATTGTTTTTGCTGTGCAGGCAGCCAGGGCTCAGACTTTCTCAGCCTATGTGTGTCGATTCGAGGGTGGGCTATGTGAAGTTAATGTACCACCATGCAGGAAGCTCATAACAACACACAGATATTACAAATAACTGTAGCGGTCTAAACTGCATATGATCCACAGAAATAATGTGTAGCGACTATAACACAGCATTCTCCCTATTGCTTAACCGACCTTCACCACAGATACACACTCAGAGCTCATTTGTAAAACAATAGCTTCTCTATTAAATTCTCCAATGATAGAAATGAACAGTCTGAGAGCAGCCATATAAGGCTAAAACCTTTGCACTCTCATCAAGCAGAGAATGAGAACATATTTGCGGGATGAGTTGTTACCATGGAACTAGGCCAAAAACAGGATAAATTCAGAAATTCCCTGTCATCAGATACTCACCCATCGGAAGCTCCTCTGAGTTTGACATCATGGAATATAGTGGAAAACTCTCTCGAATGGTTTTCTAATGGAATGTTTCCAAAACAGAACTCACGCAATGAACAAATGGCTCTTTGAAATTCCATATAACATCAGACCTCTCTCTTTCTGCCCTTGCTGGCCAGCTGAGAACTACGGGATGCAAAAAATGCCTATCAAACCCTCATGGCCCGGCCACTATTGGACGATAAATATGTTTACACCCTCCCTCTTCTCTCTAGAGGAAATCCATTTAATCTGACAGGCCTTGTACACTAGAGGCTCCATTCCAGGATACAAATGTTGTTACTGCTATTTGAAAGATCAGTGAAACTATCCAGCTGTCTTTAAAAGAAATAAACTAAATCACAGAACATTCTGAAAGTCTTTTTTAAAGAATATATTTTAATTATGGTTTTATAGTGGTAACAAATAGCTATGATGCTATTTTATAAGGGTTTTCCAAGTGTAATTAAAGACCTGTTTGCTCTCACTGTTTTATTGCCCCATGACTGTGTGACAAGATAGACTTTACTGGACAGATTCCATTATCTGCATAAGACAAGTATTAGTAGTATTAGTACATATTAGAAATAATATACAAGTAGGTTCATTCAGACAGCGTGTAAAGTAACCACTAGGGGACAGTATTGTGGCAAAGTTACGTTTGTAATTGCTACTGAGATATTAGGATGCTTATAGATTTGTGTTGGATAGCGGGTATATTGACATGCTGAGTTTGTTTGAGTAACCGTGGAGTTAGATTTTTGGGGATCATTAAGACCATTCAGTGTTTCCAAACTTTTTTTGTCTTATGTACATCAGTGGTCAAGTCCCCTTTATTCACACTGAAGTGCTGAATGTGTTCCTTCGAACTCATACTGGATATTATGTAACACTGTTATATTGTTAAATAATAATATTATTATTGTTAAAGTCAAAAATAAATACTGTTACACTGTGTGTGAAAATCGTGTTTTTTGCTTTATAATTATAACAACTTGTACACATTACTCACACTATTTGTTTTTTTCTTAAAAAAATAAAACTGATCAAGAGTAGTTATATTAATCTATTTATTTTTTTCAAGTACCCCCAGAACCTGCCTGAGTACCCCTGGTTGGATCACTGTATTAATATAATGCAATAGTAGACTTAAGAACTTCTAACTTGTAGGTGCCTCTATCTCTTAAAGTGCTCATCTTCACTAGAGTTTTGCATAGAGGATACCGCAAGCTCTGCCAGTGTTTGACTATGAAAAACATGTTTGCTTTGGGGGAGTGTCTCTGAAAACACTGAAGGTCAATCTGAGGTCCCTATCAACACATTGTCAGGGTTCTTCTTGGCTTTATTACAGTTATCACATGACATCTGAAGTCAGACTGAACCGTTTAGGTTGTGGATGTATAGTACAGACATAAAAGAAGCATATGAAATTGGCTCACGTGGTTCTGAATCAGTTTGATTTGGTTTAGTCCTCAGGCTCTGCAGGACCTCTGCAGACCTCTCAAGACCTCCACATGGTTGAATCTTTATTTGCAGAACTTCTCAGGGGGGTTCACTCTCTCCAAACATAACTTCACCCCCATGTCAAATGCAACCTCCAAACAAAATCTAACCCCCACTTCCCCAGCAACCTCCCCAGCCCTGTGAACCCTGAATCAGTCCGTTGGTTGTTTTCTTAGAGTAATCACTGAAAATTACTTTTACTGCCCTAATGTACTCCTGAAACACACAAAATTGGTGCCCATTATCACAAATTGATCGTAAATAGTCTGAGAGTCACACAAAATGGCATTTAAAGAGGCCTTTTTCCCCATTTGTCTACACAACAGAATTTACAACACCAAAGATTACACGTCTTAAGGTATTAAATGTCATTCGAAAAGGTGGCCATTTCACCTCAGCTGCCCTTAAGCTGGAGGGCGAAACTGCCAGACATTCCTTTACAGGACTGACAAAAAAACAGTTTTCCAACTCATTAGTCCATTTGGTAGAGATTTGCATTTAATTAATATTTCTGAAAGAAATTTACGGGCCCTGTTGTAATGATGCTAACTAATGAACTCCTAATGGTGCCAAATTTAACAGTCTCCTGACTGATTTCTTAACTGTTTTATGGATATTGGGGTAATCTGCTAATTACAGTAGACTTAACACAGTGTGCTTGTGCCAAGAAGTTTTTTTAATGCAAACTGTGATATGACTATTGAATAAACAAAATGGGATTTCCAATTTTTTTCTTAGTTTAAGTCACCTATTCTTATATTTATTTTGACAGCTAAATATAAGTTGTTCACATTGTGATAATGTACAGATAAAAAGTAAAAAAAAACCCAGCATATTTGGTCAGTCTGTCAGTCAGTCTATTTGGTCAGTAAACTGATGTTTATTCGGTTAGGGCTACTAACTTCACTTGTTACATTTTAGTTATGTCCACGTTTACTCAGTGACAATGGTTCATAATATACAATAAATAAGAATAATGTCATTTTTTTCTCCAGTGTGCAGTTCAAACCAACAACAACCATTTTTTCCATTTGAAAATATATTCAATAAATCTCAGTTCAAGACCTTGCTAAATTCAGTAAGCATGTTCAAAAAACCCAAGAGAAACTGTAAAACAGGCACAGCTAGAAGGCCTTCAGAAACAAAAGGCTTACAAGCTTTGATTTCTCTACCAGCTGGCCTAGTACCAGAACCAAGCCTGCAGCTCCTTCTACCCCTGCAATCATCTTCAGCCCTGAGCCCTGTGTTCAAGCCTTGGGCAGGAGAAAGGCCAGCCAAACAGACCCAGAATGATTTACAGAAGCTATGTCAGTTTACAGTGGAGGAAAAGAGCCCCCGTGGATCTACTATGATAGATGACCCTTAACTGTAGAGCGATTTAAAAGCATCTGAGGAGAACAGGGAGCAGGAATAAGGGTTAGCTTCAAACACAAAGCCCATGACGCCCTTAAAGTCTGAGACTTTGCTCTGCTTCTGAATTTGCCCTTTAATCCTAAACTTTAGGGTGTAAACAAAAGGAGGAAAGAGGTTACCTGTTAAGGGTGTATATCATGGATTCCATTCCTTTGACAGCATTGTAGAAGTAAACTTTTGGTGTTGCTGCCCTCAAAGACTTTATTGTTACTTGAATCCAACTTACACTGGCTTTGACCAAACAAATATAGTTGTTGCTTTTTGCTTTTAAAAATAGTATGTTACAAGTCATGATGAATGGCTTGATCTCATTTTTGTTGTTGAATATGAATGAGCAACATGTTTATACATCATTAGTTTTTATGTAACAGGTTAATGGCAGTAACAAATAAAAGCTGTGACGTTTCAGCAGTATTACAGTAGCAATACAAAGGGTTACGCCGCCGTCCAATGTCGCGCATGCGCGTTAAATGCGGTATTAAACGCGTCCCCCCAAGGAACGCAATAAAGTCCGGTTTAGTTTAGCGTCTAGTCTGTTTTATATACGGTTCGTTTCAATGAACGGTCGAACGTCGTCTTTCAAGTAACCAAAATTGTTTGGTTAAGACTAATCTTTATCACGTCGATTCAGTTATAATCGGTTAAATAACGGTGTTGTTTAGGTTAGATTAGTTTACAGTATGTACCCTAGCTAGTTGGTATATATTTCGTGCCGGGAATTATTTTTTAAATGAAACATTAAATACATAAATAATCTTTTATCATGTGTTATCAAGTCGTTTTATATTGTCCATCCGCCCAGAATGTACTGAAAACTGAAATGTACTCAAACATGTATCTCCATATTTCTGTTGTAAATCTCCTGTAGTTCCTCATAGCTTTACCAACACAAATGTAACATATTTCTAAACCACAAGCTCTGGCTTGCTTTTGGGTTACATATCATTTCCAGATGGAGGTCATGAATAAGAGTAATAGAAATAACGAGTGAAACTGGAAACTGAAGAAACAAAATGGCAGGGAAAGAGCGGGGCACAATAACAATCCCCAACACCACACAGCTGCCCAGCTGTCAGTTAAAACCACAGCAACAGAGTCCCACTGTATTAGAGACACTGGGAGGGAGGTACATAAGAAAGGAAAAGCTTTCTTTGTATAAGAAATAAATGTACGTTTTAAAACATAATTATTCTGTACAGTCAGCAAAAGGAATTCATACAGTGTTTCAAGAGAAAACAAACTCTAAACAAAGTATATTTAGAGATATGATTGATGAATGATTTTAGCATTATTTGCAGAGCATTTTAAAACGCTAGAGTGTGTAAGACACTCATTGTAGTGTTTCCATATGTGTTCTGTGATGCATGGTTTTGTGAGTCTGGCCAAAAACAACTACAAGTCATGCCTGCATTACCAAGGCAAAGTACGAGCCAAGATAAACACGGCAGATTTTATCAATTTAATTCTGGTATGAAATGTTGCAAACCCATTTGTGGTTTTCTGTGCTTTAGAAACTCAAAAATTAAGTGAGGTGGCATCACCTCAACATTATCTACAGATTCTACATTTCTGCCCCTTATTCAGCAAGCTGCATTGTGGGTAAACCTTTGGTTAATTCCATCACTGCTGATTCACTTTACATTTAATTTGTTCTCATTTTAAGTGTTTCAGATAATGTCAAATAATTGGATAAGATCTTATCAGTGGCCAAACCCCAGTTCTCTCAGTAGAATGCAGGACAAAAACCCTCCTGCCCCTGAAACCGTAGACCAACCCTGGGCTTATCTCTGCATATCTATGTGCTCATGAATGGAAACCCCTAACTAGGGCAGATGGCTGCTCCATTCGTGTGTTAACAGCAAATTTACTTTAATTGTTCTTAATGCTCCATTGTTTTTGGGCTTCTCCATGAGAAAGGGGCCCCAAACAAGCTGCATTTACATGTAACAATTAAACTATAATGACCCCGCAAGTGATTTATTGGCATGCGTTTGAAGGGTTTTGTATAAACTTTGCAAAGCTGTGTGCTGCGGAGGTCCTCTGAAAAACATTTGTAAAATGAAAGCAGAGGTAAAGAGTGACGGCTGATTTTACACCAGAAGGGTGAATTAATGGAAAGCAATGATAGCATTCAGATGTTAATTTGACGTAGTAAATGCCAGCAAAGACATAAGGTTTTTGTTAATGCGATCAAAAACACTAAAAATTCTGTTTCCATTGGTTTCGTATGTTCACTGTTGTGTAGATCTAAATAAAATGTCTTTAGTGATGAGATACAAAGATAAACAATGAACAAAACAAGTTTTTTATTACTTAGTTTGTAGACAAAAGACAGAGTGCAGAATGAACTTATCTATACAAATTAAATGTATATCTCTTTCTCTGAAAGAACAAGAAACTGACACACCCTTTGGATGAAAGTATAAATACATACAGTGGAGGCCAAAAGTCTGAGACGACTAGTACAAATTTCTTTTGTTACAAATAATTGGAATGTAACAATTTTAGCTAAAAGTTGAGTGAAAACATTTCAAAATATTTTTTCCTTTTACACCACAATGTCCACGTTTTAATCAACTTTCCATTTGGTATTGTATACCAAATTGATATGTATATATATATAGGATAATTCAGGAGGGACAATTGTTCCCACTAAACATTCCTGCACTTCTGTGGTTTAAGCACTTTTCCGCCTTTTGACACGGTTCTCTGCACATACTGCCATCCAGCAAAATGCACCAAACTTCTGGCCCCATTAACATCAAAGTAAATCTGTGAAAGAGCTTGTTTTCTTTTTCCTCCTGCAGGCATTAGCCATTGTAGAACAGGCTCAATGTCCTTCCAGTGGACCGTGCCATGTGAACACAAGACTGAAGGAAAATAAAAAAGTTAGGAGGCTATGTTTTTCTTTCTCGTTCTTTATCCTCAGGTTAATTATACCTGAAGGGAAATCCTTTTAAAAGCTCCTTGGCAGCGTGTAGGATTGGCAGAGGGATCAAACGCCATTGAGTAAGATGCCTATAAATATAACATTCATTTGTCTAAATTTTTCCCCCTTCCCCCAGTTCCTCTCCCATTTCTCCTTCTCAAAGCACTGCTCCCGAGGCCTTTACTCTCCTCATATACACTGCTGAGTTCACATCTGGAACCAAATGGCTGAAGCCACTTCTGAAAGAGGCAAGATGTCGACCTACAGACAAGTAAAGGCAAGGCAAGCCCTTGGGTTAGACACAGCATGTTCCAAAGAGACACAACAGACACATGTTCAGATGATTTATAACTCTGAATAGAGGTAGTCACTGGTCTATTGAAGGCCTGCTCTTTAAATATTTATTTGATGTTTTTAACGTTTTCTGTTGCACGTTAGGCAGTGCTGGGTATTTATTGCTACCATTTTCCTTATAAACATATTCCTTTATAAATAATATACATTTATATCAAAGTGTGTTTTGAGTTACATGTGGATTCAATTCATTGTTACTCTTACGTGTTATGTTTTAGAGTAAAATAAGAGTATATTTAGTTTTAGTTTTTAAGAGAACATTTTATTGTGGCACTGTGTTTCCACTGACAAAAACAGACTCAGTTTTAGGACTCACATAAATCAAATTGCTCTTCCTGTCTTGATACTGCCTGACAAAATACTGCTTGAATTTAACCTTTTGTTTAACACGCTGCAAAGAAATGTTTCCTTGCCCTTGACTATCAACACCAGCTCATTTTTTATGGCTGCCCTCTAAATACAGAATACGTTTATTTGATTGCTGTATTTTTTAAACATATTTTTATATAGAACATTATTTCTATTGATTCATATTATTATTATACTGACCTGTCCATGTTCTTTCATTGCTCAGGGAGAAGCTTGTGCACTGTGGGTGAGAGCTACAGATGAGTGCCGCTTCCCTGGCACTGTGCACAGATAGCACACAGCCTTCCTGGCTGTATGACGGCCAGCATCTGTATTCCATATTTCCAACACTCCTCATTCCTTTCAGGACAGCATAATCTGCACAAAAAGGAAAAATGCATTAAAACCATTTCAAGATCCACTCAACACCCATCTGCAAAATATTAGCATGTTCAGAGAGTTAAGAGAACAGAGTTCTTCTGCTTTCACAGTAGAGGTGGTCAAATCTCATGTTACTAAATGTGTGTGCGCAAATTAATGTGGCTGGGGACAACAAAAGACGAGTGTACAGAAGCAATAGCTTTGCCAAAATCTCAAGGAGGGAAAGATCCACCCTGTAAATTTCTCTTAATGTGCAGAAACTTTTAACAAGAGTTGTTGTGAACTTGCACGTAATATTTTGAGGACTCAGCACTCGCTTTACACATCTGTCCTGCTTTACTCAGGTCATGTGATTAATAGGTGTCAAAGCCACAAAGAGGAAGCCAAAGAGAGAGAGGCTTAAAAGTCTTGTGGGGTACAAAACTCATCCTTGAAGATGGATTGAGTTACACACTTTTTATGACAGAAGTACATCTGCTTTACGGTCTTGGAAACATGCTTCTCATCATGCTGAGGGTCTAGAGTATAACTGAAACACTTTTTCCATGTGAATTATTCCCGTTATGATCGAATAAGAGCATAATGGGAGCTGGAAGCGTTAGGAGGCATAATCCATCATTCATCCATCAATGCATTACCTCTGGTTATTAACGGTGGCAAGTTTTCCAGGTGCAAGCCAGATTTGTACCTATGCAGAACCTCTTCGAAGTCAGCCAGTGTTTCATTAATGCTTTGTTTCAAATCCCCTGTATCATGATAAAATTGGAAGATAAAATTAGGCTTTCATTATACAGCCACTTCATTTATAGCCAAATTGAGTTTAATAATGGCAATCAGAAAGTACAAAATGAGTTTCACAGAAATATAAAGTAATATTCCCCACCTGTAGAGTTCATTATTTTGTGAAGGAGAGGCTTTAGCACTGGGGGGGCCTGATGAGGCAGGAGGTAAGTGAAAAAATACCTGGAAAGGAAAATAATGACTTCATATAATTTATCTGAAACTCTGCCAGGAACCGCAGAGTGGCAAGTCAAGCTGTGAGATCAATGCACTACAAATGATGCTCTGACACTCGGCATGGTGGGCAATTTATCATAACAAGCATAATAGCGAGAAGGATTCCATGAAACTCCTGACACTGACTATGCAAGGCGCTTGTAAAACAACAACTTTTTATTATCTGGCTTAGACAATAAAGATGGAATGTGGGAAGTTCTCACCTGTAGGCATTGTAGAGGTTCCTCATCTCGTTTAAGCCTTCGCAGATTTGAGAAGGAGAGCATCTGAGGGTGAAATTGCGAAGGGGAAACTGCAACAGGCAGTCTGAGTCGTCCGTACAGCCTGGTTCTTTAATACTTGCATCATCCAAGTCAGTTAACTTGAGTTCTCCTGACACCATAACAAACTGTCTGGGCTGGAAATCCAGCAGAGTCACAGAACCCAGCGGTGAGTTGGAGAGATACTGAAGAAGTCTCATCAAGCCAAGACAGACCTGCGCCACAAACACAATCAATAGTTAATAAAATTGGTTTCTAAAGATTGTTCTTAGATGCTAGATTTTTCTACAACAAAAACAATTACTGAGAATTTGTAAAAAAAAAATGCACCAGTAATACAAAATAGATTTTTTCATTTTTTACATCTAAGGTGTTGTTTACACCTGAATCTTCCCCCCAGGATCAATACAGAAAGATGATCTATGCGCACAACTGCGTACACAACAGTCATGCAGAAATCTTATATAAATTTTAATAAAACAACTTGTCCATGGGCTTTTTCATACAACATCAAAATGTTTTTATAACAGTAGCAAGCATAGCAGAGGTATTAAGTCACCCTTAAATATGCCCTTGAAAATAATGTAGCCACTGTTCTTCTAAAACATGGTGGATGAAACCAAACACCTTTTGAATAACTCCCAACCATGTGTTAAGATGTTTCAAAGAAAATAAGGATGTCAAGAGGAGTCACTCGATTACAGCCCTTCAGCTTCAGTGCATTTGTCGTAAGAACCTATCGAAAATCAAAAGGCATAGAGTGTCAACACCTGCTTCTATACCAGAACGAACATGAAAGAAAATACTGCCCTGGCTCCTGAAACTTAGTATCATCTGCTCCCTCAAACAGTGACAGAAATTGTCAGGCTGAAGAAGAGTAAGGGGTGGACATCTGAGACAGACATCTGTCCCTCAAAGCATTTGATCAGGCTCAGTTGGTATGGAGATTGGGCCCCGGTTAATCCAGGCAGGCCAAAGAATTTCATCCACCCCCACCTCAGGTATGCCCTGTGGGGGACTGTGGGTGGGGAGTTTCTGATTAACACTCCATGGGAGGGTGGGGGGTGGTGCTCTTACCCGAAAGCGCTCTTCCCAGGGGCTCTGCAGGAGCTGGATCATCTCAAGAGGCATCCCTTGCTCCAGAACTGCCGTGATGCCACCAGCCACAGAATTGTTCTGACACTGACCTTTCAACTGGAATGAAACATACAATCATTTGTCACAATTGACTAAAATCACACCTTGGTTCATCAATTATGGTGAAACCTGTTTGAAATCCCTTGAAATCAAATGTGTGGTAGATCAACAGAGACACGCAAAACAGTTTGGCTCGTAAAAACAGAGGACATGTTTTTAAGTTATGAAAAGCTAATGAGTGTTTTCTTACCTTTACAATATTGGGGTGCTGAAGTCTCTGCAACAATACAATCTCTTTCCTCAGTTTAAAAGACACAAGCTCGTGACAGCTCTGGTGATCTTTAAAATCTTCCATGCACAGCCTCATGTCAGTGCCTTGATGGTTCACAGATTTCAGCGCCACAAAGGATCCTTGTGGCAACACTGCTTTTAACACTGTTTTAGTGTAACCCGAACCAAGAAAGTCAACAGCCTTCATGCCTCCAAGTTCTTCACAGCCAATCTCTGTTTCAAGAGTAACTGTGCTGTCCGAATTTATTTTCCCATTAATATCATCTACACTGTCATTTATTGATAAATGTGGATCCATAAACTGTATTATGTCCAGTTCGTTGTGTCTTTCCTGAAGCTGTTGAAACAATCTGTTGCGCCCCGAAGTGAAACCATCTGGCCGAGCAGCATCACCAAAAGTCTCCCGCAAACCAAAGTGCCATTTCTTCAAAACAATCGTTGCAGCCAAAAACAACAAAGCAAAAAGGAAAAAAACGGAGAAGGGATTCTTTGACAAAGTCATGGCAAGTTCATGTAAGTCTTTAAATTTGCACTGTCAGACTCCAACACAGTTCTCTCGGTCATGCTTCTCGATAGCACAGAGAGTAAGTGCGCACTGTAATTTAGTGTAGTAACTTTGAGCTGCGGGAACGCCCCGCGGGCGTGTCTTACTGCTGATGGCCAAATAATCACCTCCCACATAATGAAACCTCGCCATCACCGCCTAGCGATTGACACGCACACAAAAGGGGCTTTATATACATTTACCTTATAATTGCTCTCTAGGTTGTATATATTTGTTTTTTTCAAGAACGAATTGAATGTGCATTAGAAAGGACAAGGGGAGCTTACCTGTTAAGGTTCGTAGATGGTAGCAAACGATATATATGCTTCAGTGTGACCCACTTCATAAACGTGCATGATTTAAGTAAAAATACATTATAGATTCCATAACAGTGGGCTTAATACATAATGTCAAAGCTTATGAGTGAGCTTAAGAGTGCAATATTTTAATTTTAGCACACTGTTTTAGAGAACAGTGAGTCATAATAATAAACATATCAACCATAAGGCTTATATCTTTGTATATATCTTTATATCTTTATTTTTTACTTTTTCATGTTGCTGTTTGTCTTAAAAAGGATATACATAAGCACCACTTTTAAGTGTTTGTTTATATTACAGTTGCTAGGATTAATCACTTGTAACCCATTTTCTGAAGAGTTGGCTGCCCTAAATAAACTGTAAATATAAATTTAATCACACTACTTAAGTCGTTACTTATTTCATTATATATTGTCTTTTCCATTACACACACACACACACACACACACACACACGAATTGGGGCAGATGCATTGCATGCAGAAACCCGTTGCAGCTTCTTGTCACGGGGGCGCTGGGAATAAATAATAAATACAAGACAATTTCTAGTTCGATTTGGCTTTGGCTACAAACCCGTACAATCTTAATACGAATCCTAATGCGAATCTGTTCTCCAGCACCACCCTCGGGTGAACAGCGATCGCTCAACTCACTGTCATCACCTTCGATCACCAAGCGACGTCCAATAAGAGACGATGGACCAGCCTACATACTCCAGCTAACGTAGCCTTTGCCTGCAACAACACGACTGGAAGTGTATCTTCAAATCGATAACGCTGTGCACAGAATTAGAGATCTGATAGTATAAGACGTGTTCCAGCCGGATGTTAAAAGCGTCAATGTCAGGATGGATACGGAGTCCATTTCTAGAGAGCGCGATGATGCTGAAATCATAGATCTATCTACAACACATAGACCTTCTCAGGAGGCACCTCAAAGGTACGTGCATGGTACTGTATGTGCATAGTAGGTGTACAGTCCTCAAATAAAGCCAATTATAATAGCAAGTGTGATATTTAAATGGCTTTCTTTCAAATGAGTAAGAACGCATTGAAACGTGTCGCTTTTTCAAGATGTCTTACATCACAATTTCACTGTGGCTTTTGTTTACAAGGGAGGTGTACTCGCTTTGTGTCAGAAAAAAAGTACAAAACACTAAATACTATGAACATCTATAACTGTTTCATGTATATACTTGCATGATATCTGATCTAATAACAAGCTTAAGGTTTAGGGCCAGTCTGAATGAATTTTAGAATAAAATTTTACTTTTAAGTTTACTTTTGTTTTAAAAATGCACAGTTAACCTTTAGTACTCCTGCCATTGGCAGGATACAGGATAATATTATTTATTTAATGTAGTTGACCCATAACATTTTTTCTTTTTTATTTCTGTTTTTTTCTTGTAATTGCTGTTTGTCTGGGGTGATTTTAATAATAAACTGGAGTGATCTATAATTGAGGTGTTAGACCATTGAGTCTGTACAATGTTCATCACATCTGTTACTCTGAGTGTGACATCTTGCTTCATTATGGCTGAGTGCAGGTTCTCTGTTCCATCTACAGTGAGAAAGAACAACATTACCAAGAAAACGTGTGTAAATCAAAGCAATGCTGAGCAGATGGTAAGATGCGTTCTCCATCTGAAGGTGCAGTGACTCATGTTTGAGTATGACCCTCTCAGCAAAGGCCTTGTCTTTATTTTCCAATGCAAGCAACACACGTGGGCTCTTCTAAGCAACCTTTGATTTGTTAATTGAAGGTTTTGTTCCATGTTATTGTCTGTTGTTTATGTTTCTTAAAATGGCTGTACGAATCCTACACAAAAGCAAATGTCTTATCTTCCAAAGCAAAAGTGCCACAAACAAGACTGGAAGATGAATGGCAATGCCATTAATATGCTTTTTCTGGTACAAAAGTATTTTATTGCAGTTAAAAATTTAATTTTGCACATTTTGTTTTATAGATGCATTGTGTATACACACATATAAAAGTGGAGTTGATTTAGATCTAAATGCACAAAGGTGTTTTGAGGAGCAGAAAAAATAATTTTACTAAACAATCCAAGTATTCTTTGGTAATATATAGCCTAGCTTGTCGGGCACTTTGCAAGTCACGTGCCACAAGATACATTATGTCTATGCTTATATGCAAAGTGTCACTACACCGATTCACCCTTATGTGAATCATTCCAATTGTTTTTGATCTAGACTCACCATCTAGACTCAGATCTAGAGTCACCAAGGGTTGCTTAAAGTCTCATGCATTGTAAGTGTCTATTATGCTACATGATATTAAATGGCAAACTGTACAAACATATTTACATTGGAAATTACAATATTATGTATTAAGGACAGAATGTATCAATTTATGTATCATTTAATGTATCAATATGTATCAATTTTTCTGTTTCTATGTATTAAGGACAGAATCTCACCAGACAAAAACACATGGTTTACAACCTTAAAGTCTGACAGGCAACAACAATGACCTCTGAGTTCTGGCAGATGAAGCAGCTGCGGAGCTGTCCAATTAAATTAAGCCTGCGCTCTTTCTGATAACCATCAAAACATCTGCACCACACGCGTATCCAAATTACACAGATGAACTCAGCATCAGATGCAAATGTTTATTGTTTATTAAATTAAGACTTTTTGGGTCAGCTTTTGTTAACATATGCTAAGATACTTAACATTAATAATGGCTTAAGACCATTACAGTAATATACTGCAGCTTAATCCTCTCTTTACCTCAGAGGGGTCTTAGTTTCTCCAAAGCAATATAGTAGTTTTGAAGAATAATGATTGCATTACACATTACATTGGGTTATCAAATTTCCTCAGTTATGTGTTTAGCAATTTATGCCCAGCAAAAATTGCCAGATGAAATGGCCTTTCACTAAGGTTGATTATATGCTGTCAGTCAGTAAAATACAGAACACTTACCCTCGCTGTTCTTGAACTCGAGTGAAAGAAACGGGTCTCTCAACACCTGCTGCGGTACTCATACACGTGCCCACATGTTGTCAGTGCAACCTGAAAAAAACATTTCTGTTACTGATACTGATCTGACTTATAATGTAAACTAAGTAAAGCTGGTCATTTCAGCTTGCATAACAAAGTTGTCGTATTTCAGTGCTTGTAAGAACAAACAAAAGACAAAAAAAAGTGAAAATACTGGCCTGGTTTGTTAAGGTGATTTACATTGTTTAGCAATACTTCTTAGGCTGTTGTTTCGTAACATATTCACATTCTGGGCGGTCAAGATAAAGATACTAGTGAGGTTTTTCCCATCTGAACAGATTTGACAGTGTAAGCAGATAGAGTTCCTTCCTCTTGGCCTAATTGGGCTTTCGAGCATTTCGCTGGTACATTTTTAGACATCATTGCTAATTTAATGTACATTACAAGTAACTCTGCACTCAGACAATTCTCTGAGCAAATATTCTCTGGCAGCATGCGGAAACTGTATACAATATGTTACAGGCATATTGTTCAGACAGAATTATGCATAGGTTTATTTATAAGGCACTTTTCACAATGGCACATTGTTGCAAAGCAGCTGCACAAATAAAAAAGTGAGACAACAAGTAATTATATATTACAAAATCATTCACCATTTTTATTCTTTGGCCAGTAATAAACAAAACAATTAGTGGAGGGATCCATGATTTGTAATGTCTTTCCTTGCAGTGAAATTCCTGAGGTATCTGTCTGTCTTCCGGACAGTGATGGTACAGATTCTCAGTTGTGTCCAGTCAGGATCGATGAGAAGCAAGAAGGCAACGGCAGTCCATTCGAGTCACACTCTTCTACTCATCTCCACCGGCAAATATCGCAAGGCTCTGGCTATCATTCACCACAAGACAAAAGATGCTCCTGCTGTGGCCACCTGCAGTCAATTCCAAGCAACGTCTGTAAAGGTCAAATAAACGCTTTCCATCAAGTGGACTGTTCGACGAGTCCCGTAAAGGCCGTCCATAGCTGCAGCCAATCACGCCTGCCTTCCTGTAACAATAAAATGCAATGCCATTGGCTACATGGATCTCATGATGGCAGTAACCACAAGCCTGTGCAACGTCACATGGTGACAGTGAGGTCCAGACCTTTTCCTATTCTAAATCTTTTTCTGCAGGACATGCATGTAGTTTTAAATGTAGGCATTTAAAGTGTTAATTTCCTTTTCTGTCTCCTCTACAGGAATGATGGCCTTCATCAGATTCCAAGGAGGCAAGATGCTTGTATAGCAACTGATGACACAGTTTTATTTGATTATAATATAACCACATGAAATTCACAGACCAAATAAATTATGCATTGTGATGATGGTTACACAATAGAGCACATTTACACAACTGTGTGTTCAATATTAGATTACATTTGGGTTATTTTTATTTAGAGATATTATAAAAACAAATTAAAATAAAAAAATATATATCATTTGTAGTGAGCAGCATGAAGCTGAATTGGAGAAATGAGGTGTGAAAAACTCCAGCAGTTTCATTTAGAATAATACACCACCCAACAATTTTCTTAAACGTAATTTTGAACACCATTAATTATTCATTTTTTACAGCTATTCCCAGGTCATAGTCGAGTACCCGATGGCTGTTCTCATTTCATGTACAGTGGTTCTATTTACCTGTTCTCTTGCTGGGTTTTTGACCGGTCCACTGCCAGACTTCTCTGACCCTTTGTTGGTAAGCATCTCCATGTCTTACATCCTCTAAAAGCTTCTGGTTGTACATTGTACATGCATACTGTACAAAAGCAAAGTTACTGCATACTACAAATGATGCAACTGTGAGTGTGCAAGAAGTGAATGGTGAATAATTAAGAACACTTCATCTAATTCTCATTGAGTGATTGGCACTTGGAACCACAGTAGACACAAGTTTATTTGCTGCTTCAGTATATTTCTGATAATAAACTGACCAGCAGTAGTCTTTTTCTTATTAGAATTGTAAATTGGCCCCTCAAATCAATGCATTTTTAATAATACTTACAAATGATGGTAATTTTCTTTGATCGGACCTCACAGGGATTTGAACCACGTGGAACAGACATAAGCATCCAGCTGGCAACCTGGATAAAGTTACAACAAAACACTGGGCCTGGAAAATCGCTTTCCACAGTTCCATGGCAACTCACAGAAACAACTACAGCAAGGTGTTTTTTGGTGATAATAATATTAAACATGCAGTATATTAAAAGAAATGTTTCTAGTACTATACTGAACACTCAATTTCACTTTTAATACATTAAATGGATTTTAATGCTTTTAGTGTTTTTAATACATTAAATGGATTTTCAACAAAATCTATTTGTCTTACAGAGATCACATTAGATCTCAATCTCGGATAAAACAACGCTCAAGAAGAATGTTACAGAGAGATTATGCAGAGCACAACTTTTTTTGTAATGCCCCAGGTGAGATTAAAAATGTTTAATATCAGGAATTTCCAAACCTATTAAATCAATAAACGGGAAAACAGCATGTTTTATGGAATGCTGTTTTGAATCACCTTATTCTGTAGGAGAGCGCTATGCTCAGCTGGTCTTCCGCTCTGGAAACTCTGCCAGTCTCTGGAGTTTAAAGGCAATTTACTCCATGTGCCAGATGGAACAGATGCAGGTAAACCAAGGACAACATTTTTTCCAAATGGGGATAATAAGTCCCTAATGAAAGAAGTTAAATGCAGTATTTGGATAGCATGTAATATCATCTATTCAGTGTGCATAAATATTAACATTCAGATATTAATATTAATATCACATTTTAAAGCAATGTAACTTTTGAGCAATGTAACTTCTAGGCAGTGTAAATAATGCTGTGACATTCATTTCAGATCCGGTCAGCGACACAGTTTGATGAGTTTTGCCAGGTCAGACCACAGTTAGATGGCTCTACGATGAAGAACGAGTGCTGTCCAAGCTGGTCTCTGGGAAACTACTTGGCATTTTTAAACAATGTTTCTTCCTGTTTTCATCTGACTGCACAGCATGTGTCTGAAAGTCTAAGTTTGCTTAGATTCTGTGCTCCTTACTACCATGACGGAAGCCTGGTTGCATCATGTACCGAAAGGAGTAAATTTGGCCGTTGTGCATCCGTCCCACATCGCTGTAAGCTGTCAAGCATCTTCCAGATCCTTCATTATCTTGTGGACAAGAATTTTCTAGAGCCACAGACTGTTGAATATAAGGTCCCATCCCTAAAATATAGTGTTCTGTTTCTACCGGTGGAAAAAGGGGATTCGTTGATGAAAATTTATTTGGACCATCTAGAGGGTCAGGAGCTCACTTACAACAACACCACTATTACAGGAATGGATCTGGGAATTAAACAAAAACTTTTTAAGTACTACTTGGCACGAGACTCTGTCTATCCTGTTCTTGCAGCTCTTGGACTGTTGTTCACCATGGGCCTGTATCTCAAATCACTGCTTATAGCGGTGATGTCACTGATTGCTGTTATATTATCACTTTGCACCTCCTATTTTTTCTATAAGGTTGCATTTCGGTTGACATTTTTTCCACTTCTCAACCTTGCATCAGTCCTCATTCTATTAGGAAGTTGTCTGAATCACGCCCTCACGTTTGTTGACTTCTGGAAACTACAGCTGAGCCACAACCCTCCAGCTATCCTTGAGAAAAGAATAAACTGGGTTTTACAGGAAATGGGATACTTGATATTAGTGTCAGGACTGACATCCAGCATCACATTTTACTCAGGCTACATAAGCAGCATCACAGCTGTCAGATGTTACGCCATATATCTTGGTAGTGCCTCGTTAATCAACACTTTATTTGCTCTTGTTTGGCTTCCGTGCACCCTTATTTTACAGGAACGGTATGCTGTGCTATTTTTAAACCCTGTCACAAAGGCAGCATGGAACCCTTGCTGTTCAAAAAACGCTGGTGGATTCTGGGAGACGAGTTCAAGAAAGCGCTGTCTTTTTACTTTGAGACAGAAGCTACGGACATTAGGACGAGGGTTTGCTGACACATCAAACTTGTTTTTTTTAAAGATACTGCCATGTGGTGTAGTAAAATTCAGATACATTTGGATATGTTGGTTTGCAGTGTTGGCAGCTGGTGGAACATACATATCATGTGTGGATCCTGGCATGAAATTACCAATGTCAGACAGCAAAGCAACTGAGCTGTTCCGTTCTAGTCATCCCTTTGAGAGATATGACACAGAATATCGCCACCAGTTTATGTTTGAACGAGTGAAACAGGGAGAAGATGAGCCCATGACGCTGACTCTAATATGGGGAGTCATTCCTTCAGACAATGGCGATCGCTTTGATCCAAAAAGTAATGGCTCTTTAGCTATTGATACTGCTTTTAATATGAGCAGTCCCGAAGCACAAATTTGGTTGCGAGATCTGTGTGGGAAAATTCAAAACCAGAGCTTTTATTCTCAGTTGTCAGCTGACCATGAAACAGTGGAAGACAATGTGTGTTTTGTTGAAAGCTTGATTCGCTGGGTTTCCATACGACGCTGCTCAGAAAATGAGGACGCCTTTAGTTTCTGCTGCAATAATATTCCCTTTCCTTACCCGCCAAGTGTTTTTGAGCAGTGCCTTAGCATGATGCTGGCAGAGCAATATGCAGATGGCCACCTATCCAGCACTGGAGGCCTAAGGTTTGATTCAGAAGGTCGAATCACTGCCCTTGTGGTAATGTTCAAAACTGTACAGCATTATAGCTTTAACTACAACAAAATGTCACAATTCTACCAAGATGTCTTATTATGGTTTAATGTGGAAATCTCTAAAGCACCAATTGGATTGCAGAAAGGGTGGTTTGTAAGCCAGCTAGGTTTATATGACCTCCAGAGATGTCTGAGTTCAGAGACCTTACAGGTGGCTGGCTTTTCTGTAGCTCTCACGTTTGCATTGCTCCTACTGACGACCTGGAATATTCCATTAAGCATATACGTGTCCATTGCTGTGGGAGGAAGTGTTTTTGCTACTGTTGGACTTCTTGTGCTTTTAGAATGGCAGTTAAATGGTGTGGAAGCACTGTTCATTTCAGCAGCCGCTGGTCTCTCTGTTGACTTTGTAGCCAATTACTGCATTTCATACAGCCTGGCTCCACACAATGACAGACTGGGCAGGGTTGCACATTCCCTAAAGAGAATGGGTTGTCCAGTAGCTACAGGGGCTGGGGCATATTTTGTTGTGGGCATCATAATGCTACCAGCAACTGCATTACTTTTCAGGAAGCTAGGGATTTTTCTCCTAATCGTGAAGTGTGTGGCATGCGGCTTTGCCACATTTTTTTTCCAATCGCTGTGCTGCTTCTTTGGCCCTCAAAAGAATTGTGGGAAAATAACTCTACCATGTGTTACAAAGCAAGCCACTGAAAATATACTATCTTCCTGTTCAGCTGCAGAATCTGGGACTGCAAATACTTCAGCTAACGGGGCATTTGTTTGCAGAGCAGGATCTCGTGTTAATAAAGAAAGTGATGGTTTCCTCTGCCCCAATCAGGAGCACCATAGAAAGCACCAATCGGTCAGAGGGAAAGAGCCAGAGCAGTATGAGCTGCAGCCTCTTGCTTGCCAGTTAAGCGACAGCTATGAGAATAGCACTTGCACCAGCAAGCTGTCCAACAGACCTTCTGTCCTTTCTGATGACATTCAGTTCTGTGGACACAGTCCCAGGCAGGATTATGATCGAATTAGCACTGAGGCTGACAGTGAGGAAATGTGTAGCAGGCACCTTAAAGATTGCAACCCACCTCCAGCACTCCAGACGTCATCGCCATACAAAGACAACATGCTGAATCCTGAAGTCACTGCTCCGCAAGATCTGTCCAAGGAGAAAGTTTTGTGCAAGAAATGTCAAGGCCAGTCCAGCAGCGGCCTCAAACTTTGGAACGTGTCTCTTTCGTCCTCGTCTAGTATGGAAGACATTATGATCACACAGACAATAGATGCTGTCAATCAAAGATCATTGTCAATAGATGAGGTCACTAGCTGTCACAAGCAACTTCTGTCATGTCAGTCTCAAAGTTCCATGGAGGGGCTTGAAGACTCCAATGAGACCTGCCTAAGTGATGCTGAGCTTGCTGTCTCCACTTCTCCAGCTGTTAAGAATGAGGCAGAGCTACTACCTGGCCACCTCAATGGCAAGAGGGACACTTTACGTTTATCCTTAAAGGAGACTGTGTTTGACCTTGCCTCTCCAGGAACCGGCAGGGTGAGAACCAGCCAAAGTGAAGTACAAGTGATACTGCCCAACAGTAAACCTGATATGCCAGATGTTTGGCTCAAAAGGGAGGGAAAAGGTGAAGGTACCAGTTAAAGAGTATCATCAATACACTCAGCAAACCCACTGCATGTCCAGCACTTTTTATGGGGGCTGAACTTTTGTACCCAGCAGCTTAGTTAATTTTGGAATCTGTCTAAAAATTAATTCAGATATATATGGACAGGACTGTTTTTTAAAGCATGATTCCTTGCATGTCATGTAAATATGCACCCACAAATAGCCTTTCTTCAGGGGCCTTGAACTGCAAAGGAAAACCTAAAAACACTGTGCCTGATCTTTAACACAACCAAGCCATGAGCTTTAAAAAAAGTCACATTCATTATCAATGTTCTTTGTTTAATATTCTTAAGACCCTCAGCAATTAGACTTAACAATCATCTAAATAATTAAACATATACATGATCAATTATTAAACACAAAAGGAGAAAAACTTAAGTAATTTCACATTGTAATTCCAGTTTTAAGTCATTTCAAATTTCACAATTTCACACATAACCTTTACGGGAACATTTGGCGTGGATATGCTTGCTACTGTAGTACACATTTTTATGGTACACAATACATTTTTATTGCATGTTAAAAGGAAATTTCTGTTAAACAATTTTTTATAAAGGCTGTAAGGAAAAATCATTTTCTTAGTACCAGAGCCATGAAAATATCTCTTTAAAAAGACAATGACTGCCAATAAAAAGCCAGTTACAAAGTTGTTCTCTAGTTTAAATGCAGCAAGCTTTAGTGTATGGACATCTTTCACCAATGTCCCAAAAGATTTATAATTCACTGCAAGACTAAATGTGAACTCTATACAAGACTGTGAGCATTACCTCTGTGTTTAGTACGAATATGAGATATGCATTAATCAGAATGCAAAAGATTGTGTGTAACAAGTGGTGTTTCGTGATGTGCACAAACATGTAAATCCTTTATGAATATGAATTATGAAAATTTTGAAATTTTAGTTTTAAAATTAATGTTTACAGTAAAATGCTGTTTTGCTTGAGAGAACATCACCATTGACTATCACCAGTTAATCAGTTAGATAATCCATTGGATTTTTTTCACCGAAGCCAAAAGATGTGACCATGACAATGTCAAAACATCTTCTATAGAGTGCCAAAATACAGGTAAGAAATATTTGTGCCAAAATGAAATTATGCAGCTGTATTATAAAACCTGCTGGTGTGGAACTTATGTTGTCAATTGCCTGTTCATAAAACAAATTTGCATCTAAAGACAAAATATGAAGTTAAATAAAAATGTATTTTTAATCAACTGCAGTCTATGAGTTTCTACTGTAATTTTCAAATGACAAATTGAAGCTTCAAAATCAAGCTTCATTACCACAAATAATGAGTAAATATTGCTGTATGCTGTTTTTCATGTAGGTCAAATCAGAAAATGTATACCAATTAAATAACTTAAACTTGTAGACTTGCACCACAGTACACAGTAATTCAAATTAAAGTAACTCTGGCAAATTAAAACGAAGACATTTTCAACTCACACTGAATGCATTCAGTAACAGAAAGTTTCCCATTCTTGTGCTTTTTTAATTGCTGTCCTATCAAGCAGTAAATGTTGAGTAAATCCATCAGATTCTTGTTTGGTTCTGAGCCCAGTCCTCTTTAGCCCATTCAGGCAGCTGGGTGGAGTATTTAAAGTCAGTACTTTTGTAGCGCAATGCATGCAGGTACATTACCAAATCCTTCTCTGCTGGATCAGGTCTTACAATTTTACACTCACTGCATAAATGATCTTGAATAAAAGCATCCGATTTTGCTGCTTAAGGAGGTTTGTCTTCAACAGTCATTTTTTTTTCTGTCCACTGTTCCTCTTCAAGTTGGCTTTGCTGTTGCATAGTTCCTGTATGTCCTCTGCCTTCCCTTCAACCAGTGGCACCTCACAAGAACCATGACTTATCTACCACAACAACTTCACCATCATCCGCCAGAACCTCCAAAGGTTTCCCACTCACTGGAGGCTCATGACGATGCACCGTGTTCCTCAAAATGTCATTGTTCTACAAGAGCAAAAAACAAAACCATTATGGATAATGACTTTCACACAAAGTCTGTTAGTCTGGAAGTGATCTCTTACCTTCAGTGTTATGTTTAGGTCATCCACGGGTATTTCATTCAGTCTGATGCGCCCGGCGAAACTCACTTTGAGAAGTTTTACCGATCCAACGTCCTTTGCAATACGGCTTGGTCATAATATTACGGATACACACTGCGAAGTTTATCTTCAAAAAGTACGAGGTTTCTTCAAAATGCTCTCGGCTAAAACCCGGGTTACGTTTCTGTGTAGGGGGACGTACCGTTCTCTCGTGACATTTTGTGCTGCTAATCGCAGCGTTCGCATAGTTTAAATGCCATAGTTTAGTTTAAATGTATTGTTTCAGATAAGTTTCTCAACAAATTATTAAAGTTTTCTTTTACCGAAGCGCAGCAATACCTTGAAACCAGCTACCTTTCTCTTCACACGTGATCCGTGCCATCCAGCAGCTTAATGACGATATTTTTACGTCTTGTTTTGATGACGTAACGTGGCAACATTTAATTTTTTATTTGTGGCATAATATATTAAAATATAAAGTTCAATATCGTCTTATAATTATTTTTTAATATACTTAGAATTATATATTTCCTCTGTATGTCTGTCTGTCTGTCTGTCTGTCTGTCTGTCTGTCTGTCTATCTATCTATCTATCTATCTATCTATCTATCTATCTATCTATCTATCAATCATAGTTTACCTTAGTCCTTAAATTCAGTGATTCAGCATAGATTCATGTAAAATATTTATATTGCCAGGTTTAGTTTAAATTAATGTACAAGGCATTTTGTTTACAATGAATTACATGTAGAATAATTCAAGACTGCAAATTAGAGAAAATATGAGCTCAAATTACATGGCACAACAAACAACGGCAACACAATATAAAAATCTGATTACACGTCTAGAGATTTCATGCACAAAATAAAAAAATTGATCTACAGCTAAAACAAATGTGACTCATTCTTGTTTAGAACAACAATTAACAACAAGTAATGTTATTTCCTATTTATTAAAGCCTTAGTAGTGAGAAATAAAAACAGTTCATAGTACATGGGTTACATTTCTTTGTAACTGTACTCTATTTCCATTTATTTTCTTACTGTATAGTATGTTAAAGCTAAACATAAGACCACCCAAGAAGCAAACTCAGATCACAGAATCTTAGATATGTTGCCTTCTCAGCAAGTCCATCATCACTCAGTCTAAGTATGAAGGGCCATCACCCTGACGGCCCTGACGGCATTTATTCTCTAAGAAATGCTGCATTTGAACGTTATACTTTCTACTGCATTTTAATTCAAGAATCAGAGTGATCCAGGGAACTGTGTTGCTAAGCAGCAAGTTGAGATGAAATATGAGGCTCTTTCTCAGGCCTAAGGGCTTGCTGAACCACAACACCAGCGCCATCTTCTGCAGGGGCAACCGTACTGCAATCAGAGCTCATCACTGGAAAAAGAAACAAATCGACAGCCACAAAATTGTAAAAAGTTGCAGTATAAAAGAAAGCATTCAGTTCTGATAATCTGTAATAGTGATACAAACCCTGGCCATTGGCGATATTTGTCTGTTAGCGGAACATAAACCACACCCATCAGTGCTTTCCTGAGGAAAGTGTCATCACTCTGACGATCATACTGCTCAAGAACTTGGCTTCCACCCTCTGGGCCTACTGGCAAAACTAGTCTCCCGCCTGGTTTTAACTGCTCCAGGAGCTGTTGATACACAGGTTTAAATAAGACAATCAAATCAAATACCTTTTGAAGATTAACTTAGCATTGACGTTTATCCATCTTAAATAACTGCAATGTAATATTTAGTGCCTACAGCTTTAGGGAGTGTGGAAGCAGCTGCTCCAACATGAATAGCATCATAGGGGGCTTCATCAGGAAAACCTAACCGTCCATCACCCACTGAAAATAGACACACAAAACTGCCCTATAAGAATAAACACTTGGGGGCTGTTTAATGTCAATGAGGTCACTTGTCATTGTCAATGCACAAGAAAGCACAGATTTTACCAATAGTAATAGTAATAATTACCATAAAATGTGTTTATTACCAGTGCATGCTACATTATTATGTTTAAAAAGCCTTAATAATCCCTCACCCACTAATTTAATCCGTCCAGAGGACAGCAACTCTGGGTCATCCGCTTGGACATTTTTAATGGAAGACTGTATTAGCTCACCTATGTGATCGATTCCCACCACCTTACCAGAGGGCCCTACCTGCATGAACATTATGAGTATTACAAACATGCAAATATTGATACACAGTGTCCTTTCACACCTGTTATTAGAAAGAGTAGATTTATGTTTTGTTGGTTGAAAGTCTGACTAAGTCAATAAACATAATTATATCAATATATATATTTTGTGGAAGGCTCAGGATAAAAGGTTGTCAATTTATTGTTATGTTTACACTACAAGTAAGATGTCTAACAATAAATGAACAGTACATGGTGAAATATGGTTGTACATACCATTCTGGCAAAGCATGCAGTCAGATATCCACTTCCAGAACCCACGTCCAGGGCTGAGGCTCCTTCTGTTAATTTATCACTGAGAACCTCGAGAGCATGTGCATGCTACATAAGCAGCAATATTTTGAATAAATAACACATAAATTATGACATCTAAAGCACACTTTCTTCACTTCAAAATAGTGTAGACAAAACAAACACATTTACAAACACGTTTGCCTGGCCTACCATATGAGGAGCACTGATGGTGGCCCTGTATCCTTTGCAGACAAAGACAAACATTGTGTAAGTTAAACATTGGCCTGCATTAATTTCCGTTCTGTTATAATGCATTCAAAACATTAGGCCTGCTAATGTATGAAATTCACCTATGGATTGGGGCGAATCAGCATAAGGGTGGTCCCTGGAATAAATCCCTCTATCAGTGGCAAGCATGGCATTAAACACTCGATCACTTCGGATAACCCCGTGATCTGTCACAGAAACAGAACAGGCGCGTTACAGACCATTGTACGAGTTGTACTATTCATTATCTATCAATCAATCTATCATACCTCTTAAACGGGTGATGAGTTCCACATGTGTTCTGCCGCTAGACATCCATGCCATGGTCCTGGAAAGCAGCAAACCCATACGGACCGCTACTGCGTCCAGTCTGAGTACAGTCTGCATTTCCTATAGAGCAACGCATGCACAGAATGACATTTGATTTGTCTAACAGTACACAAGACACCGATATGCTTGTAAAAAGCCCATATTACAGACGTTTATTGGCTTTAATTACTTTATTTACCTGTGTCGTAGCTCCTCGGACCACCGATTGCGTCTTTGATTTCTTATAAACTAACGCGATCTGACCTAAATGTGTCATGACATCAAATACACATTAAATTGACAGATTATAATGACATGCACGTCACAGACTTTATTTGTTTTCCTTATGCACAAACCAAGATATCTAGTGTTTGGTAATAAACAGAACAACGTGCAAGAACTCAACTAAAATTATTATATTGCAAAGTACTGATACAGACTGATTGTGAATTATTGAAGACTAAAGGTTTAAGAATGAAACACTAACTCGTAAATTTTGATCCCATGCTAACATGCTGAAGAACTAAACGGAAGCAGGTTTCTAAACAGATCTCTTCCACCAATCAGAGTCACTGTTTGGTTGACGGACAAGTGTATTGGCCAATCAAATTTGGTGACTCAATGGCGAGTAATCCCTGCCGGTTCTGAACCACAGCAAAGGAAAGCAAGTCAAAGGGATGGATTTTACATGCTAATGCTTGCATTTATTCCTCCTTTTAATAAATATTCTTAGATCTGAATTGTATTTAAAGTATTCTGCTTTAAGGTAAGCGAGATTTGTACTGTTCTAAACATCTACAGTCATGTCAGTATATGGGTTTGCTTGAGAGCTAGTAATGTCAACAATCATTAAGACTTATCCAAGAGCAAACGATCGCTGTTAGACCTGTTTATTTCCAGAAACAGAAACTTAAAATGATGTATCTTTATGCCACTTAAATGGCGATGTATATTTAAAACGAGTGTTCACACGCTGCTTACAGTAGATCTGTTTTGTAATTATCAGAGACGTGATGATTGACGACTTTGAAACCCATGTGGTCCGATCTAGTGGAGAGTTGTGGTCCGAGATCTGCTCCAGTCTGCCCCAGTCACAGGAACACGACGATGGACAATTTACAGACTCATTTCAGCCCTCCTCTCAAAGGTCCCCTCAACCAAACTCCCCCCGAGCTTCCTTTTGCCCCTGGGAACCAATGGCTGACTCTGACGTCTACATTGCCAGTTTAGGTACAGGTAATTACATTTGATATTATCATATGGCCTGTTGATTGGTTCTCAAGGAGCATGTCATTGATACTTTTCAGAAAATCGATTGAAGAGAATCAAGGGACAATCGAATGAAGTAACATCAAGGGAAATGCTCCGTTCCTTGTCCCAGGCAAAAAAGGAATGCTGGGATAGATTCCTCCATGATGCCCAAACCTCAGAACTGTTTCAGGAAGGAAATTTTGATCAGAGGTAAAGGTATATTGCTTTTAAGCATCTGGTACCTTGGTCTTAGATGTCCACACTAAGTAAGAGCAGCAATAATGTTGAAATCTTCATATTTATAAACAGTCTTTAAAATGTTTTTTGTACTCTAACAAAAGCCTCTGAAATACAGTAAATAATTGAAGACTTTAGTAGCCAGTTATTCAGAAATCCAGATCATTTGAAATGATTATCTTTCCACAATATGTTGTTTCTATTGTGTGTAAGTCGGTTGAACAAATGTCATTAATTTCTGTGGTCAAATGAACTGAATCAGAATAATTAGGTGGCTATTTGATGTTGTCTCTATTTAGTGCTTTGGAGCACTTCAAGCGCTGGCTGTCTCCTGAAAGGGTGGCCATCAATGCAGAAGAGCTGGAATACCTTCTCCTGCCCACACAGAACAGTGAGACTCCTGCCAGCTCAGCCCAAACTGATAAACCATGTGAAGAGGAAGAGTGCCCAAGCCCAGAGAAATAACCATATCACACCAATACTGTGAAGGTCTTGTGTACTGTTCAGCAGTGTTAGGAGAGCAAAAGTGTGGGTGGTGTTTTGTTGTGGAAAGGAACTAGATATTGTGGGCCATATAAGGGGAATATACTATAGGGAGCATAAATATTCATGTTCTAGGGTCTGAACTAATATATGCTTTGAATAAAGGCATTAACTAATCAGAAACAAATGAAGTGTCAACCACTGGAGTCATAATGACTACCTAGAAACCCATGTGTGAAGATACCTTTAGCATATTTTTAGCATAGCTGTTAATTATTGTGTTAATACTCTGTATAGCTAGAGTTACATTTAAATTCTGATTAGTCTGTGCTAATGTTCATTATTCGTTATTTAGTTCATGATTATTTGTGTCCCTGTAGTAAAGTGTTACCCCTTTGTTTTACAAAAATAAATTACGGTGTCTTCAGATGTACATGTCTTTCGATTCAGTTTTCCATTCAAGAATAAATTAAGCATGTTCATATGTCAGTCCTATATCTGCTAGACAGTAGTGTGTGTTCGAAGTATTAAACACAATGAAATGAAAATGAAATTATTTGAGTAAAGCTTGCTACATGTTGTCGTGTAACATTCCGCGAATGTATCAAGTAAATAATAAAAAATTTGCTTCTGAATTTAAATGTAAATCAGTGTTACTTGCTCCTGCCCTACAGTGTTGAAACTGATGCTGTTACACACCAAACGCTGTTTTAGGGATATTTCATTTATGAACATTCATTTATGAATCTAATTTCTCTCATGTCAACATTCTCATAGGTCAGTGGACTAGAGAACCAAATTAAACGTGCTTAAAGAATGTCACCCGTGTTTCTGTACATTTTATTAAGTACACTTGTATTGCAATCATTCTATAACATAATAAAAATTTCATAAGAGCGATAATGAGATTCTTTTGTGGCCTTTGTAGTGACGCATAGCGATATTTTTGCGCAACAGAATATATATCTCCTGTTGAATATGGATGAGGCACCTCTACAGGGCATTCCTGTCAGTAATTGTTGAAGCATTATTGCTTTGTTCCACAGCTGCATTGTGGCATAAATTGGTGCCCATATTATATATGAAAAATTGTTTATATTTCATTGCCCATTACATTTATTTATTTGGCAGACACTTTTATCCAAAGGAGCTTACAAATTAAAGAGTGTTTAACATTATCCCATAACACCATCCGTTTCTCCTGCATTAAAAGTCTAGTGATTCGTTTGTTAGTGGTCAAAAGGTTATTTTGGTCACGATTTGTGTGAACAAAACTTCTCATTTTTATTTGGGTAGGGTGGTGTCGTTACTATAATGTGGGGACTTTACAGTTGTGTTTAGTTTTAAATAAGCAATTTTGTTAGGTGGACAGATCTGAGAAATTTTGTTGGGGTAATGCAATACTTCTGTAAGACTTTCTAATATTACATGAGTAGGCTGGTCGCTTTTAAGGCTCCTCACACTTGCTGCGCTTTGAAGAGTGGCTGGAAATCTCCAGTCGTGCGTGCGCGCGCATCTGGAGGCGACACTCGCGCTAACTGTGCACGAGCGAGAAGCGTTTAGAACTGACTGCACGACAGCTTTATATGTGCGTCGTATTTTATAAAGAAAACTTCTTTATGCGTCTTGATATTATCCGGGATCCTTGTATAAAGTACGGGCTCTTGGTTGATGCATTAACCACTAAAAAGGTGAAAAAATAAGGGTAAGCAAAGTGTTTTATTACCTTAAATTGCTATCATGCTGTGTTTTAATAAGCTAGTCCATTAGTAAGCTTTACCTTCTGGTTGTGCAGACAATTGTGCAAATATATAGATATTTTAAAGTATAAAAATAATAAACGTTAGTAAGCTAATCGCAAATATGCGAACGGTAAAACAGCCATAGACTATTCGTTTGGCAATACCACTTGTTACACAGTCAACAGATTGCTGATATTAACTTATGATTTATTATTAAATGGAATAAGTTATTTCTGCTGGATGTTATCTCATCTCAACTGAGATGCTGTGTTGCAGTATTGTATTGTGTTACAAATCTGTGTTTTGGGTTTGTGGGGACTGGCTCCACTAATACAGCTGTAAATTACCTGCCAAAGACAGAAATGTATGGTTAATTTACTTCTGCTTTCTCAATTTAAAGACGAGATTTACTGCTGCTCACTGTCTAGTGAACCCATCACACTGTACAAGTCATTGTATTGACAAAAGTAACAGTTGATTGATTCATGATTTTCTGCTAGCAGAGTTTTGTCGATCTCCAAATGTTTCTTCATGTTCAGAACTGATCAAGGTTTACATTATATCTATATCTATAATAATATCTATTTAAAAGTGCTTTTTGTTTATCATTTACAGGCGATTTCTTAGATGTTACATTAAAATGTTATTAAAATGTTGAGTTACATATCTGCCCACTGTTGTAGACATCATGCATTTAGGATTGTAATGTAATGTAAGCCCATGGCAGTTACAGGTAAGCAAAGAATATGTCCTTTTAAACCATATATGATTCCATAATAATGTATGATTACTATTGTGTAGAGAATAGTACAGTTTTATAATACAGCTTCAGTATCTGAGGTGTTTGGAAAAATTAAAGAAAGGCTGTATGTGTATAGAGAACCATCCTCTCATCACATAAATCAACCCATCACCACACGTGCTAACACACACAAACACCTTATTGTGGGTCTATACTGTATCTCTTTATTGCAATGTATTGCTATTTGTATAAAATAAGCATTGACATTTACATTTAAGGCTTTTCACTTTCAATAGGTTAAAATTAAAATCTATGGATAATTGCTATATATATTAGACTAGGTGATTTCAAACTGTCCCTGGAAAACCCCTATTAGTGCTCATTTTATGTCTTACGTACAAAATGTGCAGTGGTGGAGGTCAGTCCTCCATGTCCAGAGATCAGTGGTCATCCTGGTGGTTTGGATCACAACCTAAAGGTCAAAAACAGTTAAATATCTGTTCTAGATGACATTATGCATTAGAGGGGTGAACAATCATCTGACCACAAATTAGTATTTGTAATTTTTTTTGGCTTGGATGTGACGTGATCGAATTGTAAATGAAATGTGTAAAGTGAAGCACTACGCATATAAACGAAAGGGTCAAAGATCATCTCTATTTTTTTTATTCTTGTTCTGCTTCATTTTTTCTTATTCAATTCATAATTTACTGTCAGCACTCTTAACTGTGAGAATGATAAACAGCCTCTCATGACTTTCACATTCACGTAAGTGTCCTCAACCAACAACCTTAAGAAGAAACCAAACTGTCTGCCCAATCATCTAGTTTCAGCCAATTTCAAAGAAACTGTCAATTCACAAGTAAGTGCAAGTGACTTCTCAAGAAATTATATCTTAAAAAGGTTCATTTGGTACATGTAATGCACTGGAGCTCTCAAAAATGAAGACTGTCTTCTGTTATTTCTGTCTTGAAATTCCTGCAAAAAGTCAAAAATAATAACCCACTCTGTAACATTAAATTATTTCAAGGTGTTTTTTGTGTATCATCTTTCTTAGGACTTAAAGACTACTTAGATGTTGTTGCAATGTTTCACAATAAACACTATTTAATTAATTAAAACTATTAAATAAATAGAACAGATAATAAAAAAGCTGATTTTTGTGCCATGTAAGGAAGATTAGGAATGAGTGCAGATACAGAGTACATGACCTCTCCACTCTCCATCACACACAAATAATCTAAGTAGACATTCAATCCAGTCCAGGGAAGCACAGTGATAAATGACCTGTGCTGCTTTCACAAAAGGGCACAGTTAAGATCCAGGAGTTTGCCACAGCAAACCTGTGATTGATTTTAGACAATAAGCATCAGCTAAACCAGGCACATTTAGATATCAAGACTCTCAAATATAGAAAGGACCCCCTTCCTGACATATAAAAGCAGCTATGATGTAAAAATAAACATTTACAGTGTGTTAAAAACAATAAGCAATAAATTATAAAAAAAGCCATGTTTTATTTTTAAAACATTTTCAAAAACATGTTATGTTTTTTTAAAAAACATTTTGTTTTTTTTGTGCACAATTGCCTTTGTGCACAATTGCTTCTGAAGTTAGTTTTTCTTTATATTAAGTTTACAGCATATTACTATTATTGTTAGAAACATTTAATATTTCTTGTAAATATCCTGATTCCTGACCTGTTTTAGAAACCGGAATAAAATATTTATAATGGCAAATCCATTATGTTAGCTTCATTAAAAATGTAAATGTAAAACATATTTAATTAATATATTAAGTTACCAAGTTAACTTTAAATTAAGCCGTTAAAAATACATTCAGTAAAATCTTTATTGGCTCAAATTTTCCACAGACTCCCTTGTGTCTGAAAATCCTTATGCTACATCAAGTTCTTTCTTCACAATATGGCCAAATCAGTAACATGAATTCTCAGAAATAACACAACATATTTTTAAGACTAACCATGTCAATGTTTTTTAAACAGGTAACAGCTTCAAGTCATCATAGCATGACAAACATGGACTCTATAATTTCCATAAAGAATCTCTATAACGACTCCTGGAACAACATGACCTTTGATCCATCGTCCTCATCCTTCACCGGTCTCCAGCTTCTGATGGACCTGAAGCCTCTTTTCATCCCTCTTTACGCTATGCTAGTCCTGGTAGCTTTCTCTGGAAATCTCCTACTCCTTATCCTGATTGGACTCAATAAGAAACTTCACAGCACTACAAACTTTCTAATTGGAAACTTGGCCCTGGTTGACCTAGTGATGTGTCTGTTCTGTGTTCCTCTGACTGCCTTCTACGCCTTTGATGAGCGTGGTTGGGTCTTTGGACGGTTCATGTGTCATTTTGTTACTCTGATGCAGACGGCGACTGTGTTTGCTGCAGTTTTATCCCTAACGGCTATTGCAGTGGACCGGTATGGAGTGGTTGCTTACCCTATAAGGCGTCGTGGAGGTCGTTCATTCTGCGCGTGGTTGGTGGTCAGCATATGGCTTTGCGCTTTAGCGATGTCCACCCCAACTGCTCTACACACCGTGTACCTCGATCTAAGCGCAACAGGTCATGAAATGGTTGTTTGTGAAGAGTTCTGGAATGGACAGGAGCTCAGTCGTCTGATATATTCCTGTTTTTTCCTGCTCCTTTCCTATTTCGTTCCTCTGGCAGCAGTTTCCATATCCTATTGTGCCATTTCCTGCCACCTGCAACGCAGAGCTACACCTCGGCTAACGGCTGCCACGCCCTCCAACCAGGAAAACTGGGGGCGCAGGAGGCGCAAGACATTCCGTCTCCTACTGGTGTCCGTTCTCTCCTTTGCCTTCTCCTGGCTCCCCCTGCAGGTGGTGAACCTCATCCGTGACCTTGACACTGACTTTGTCATCTTGAACAAGAATCACGTTAATGTGGTCCAGGTGTCATGCCACTTGTTGGCCATGAGCTCAGCCTGCTACAACCCCTTCATCTATGCTTCCCTTCACAAAAAGTTCCTGCTGTATCTCTGTCAGAACATTTTTCAGAGAAGGCCTCATCACGCTCAGAGCAGCCTCACAACCTCTAGCCGAATGATCCGTGTCCGTACCTCTAGTACTCTTGCTGACATTCCCATGGCTATTAGCAAGATCTCACAAGACTAAATTCCCTCTCCCCTATGAAACACAGATGGTGCCTCTATGGGTTGCAGAGCTAAAACTGAAAAGCCTGAAGGCAGATTCTGTTCCATTACAAGTCAATTGTCAGACTGCTGTTCCTGTAGCTCAACTGGCAGATCATTGCATTACCAATGCTAAGGCCATGGGTTTGTTTTCTAAGGAATACATGAATTGATCAAACGCATTGAAACCAGAATGCACTGTAATAAGTATAATGGGAAGTAAGACGCTTCACATGTAAAAATGCTTTGTGTTAGAAGTTATATAGATGCATCTTTAAAAAAGCTTAAAAAATTGTTTTTAAAACCAATCTTTTGTTTTAAAATTCTGTTTCAAAAGATTTTATTTTCAAAATAAATGCTTTTATTTACTCATAATGCTTATGTATTTTTGTAGTGGCTAATTGAAATGTATTAAGTATGTCCAGTTGCCTCTTAAGTGCTCTTTTCAAGTGTCCCTTATTTAAAAACACTAAAGTGTAAAATACTGCTTATTTCATTCAATAAAGATCTACCAAGCACGGGATGCATTCAAAGCATATTATTTAATGAATATTCAAGAGCTTTTAGGCATACATTGTAAAGTATTCTTAATGTTTGCAATTAAATTTGGTTTAGCAGAAAAAAACCCAACATGCAGATTACCTAACAAACATCCTGCATTTAAAACAATTATGATGGCCATTACTGTAACAACATTACATTGCAAATCATACACCAGATTTTATGAGCTCACTGAATTGATACCTGGTTACATTAAGAGTAATTTCTAATAATGCAACTGTACTTGTTATAGATATCAGATGTAAACAGTGAAGGCAGATGCTATTGTAAATCAGCTAAGGCTGATTGTGATATATATACATACAGCAGCAGGAAGAGTCTGAATTTGTGCACTGGACAGTATTTAGGTCTCATTGCTCATTGTGTTCATCAAAAGAAATGATGAAAGAAAAGAAAGTACTTTGCGCCTTTTGTTCAATTTTTTTCTTTTTGGTTTTATTCACTTGGCTGCTTTCAAATTGTGACATATCAGAAAACAGATGAAGCACAGTAGTAATATTGTGTATTTTATTTATGAAGCAGCTCTCAGTGTGATATTTTTAGTTTCTCTTTTAAACAGGTAGTCAATTAATCACAAGGTGCTCACCAAACTTGCACTTATTCAGTTTGGGCTACAATCAACAGTATGTAGCAAAGAAAGACAAAGCTTCTCTAATGTATCTTCTTATTTTGTTTGTGTTCACAGGGTTGGGGGTAAATCTTGAATATTCTTGCTATAATCCATTATTCTCTGCAGGACACTCGTGCAATACTTACCAGCTGAAACCATGTTTTTCTTATTAGCAGTGCTTGCCAAGGTAAATGTAATTTTACTATCCCTAACATTAAGTATTAAACCCCAACATAACATAAAATAAACCCAAGTATCTCCCCCTACCTTATAATTTGTGCTAAAGACACGAACGATACCTTGAATCGTGTTGAGGAGAGATATGGGCAGATAATAAGATGGTATAAAAATTACATGTTAACAACATTACAAATTACAGGGTTTCTTCTTCAGCGTTGGTTAAAGAAGTCTAGGGAACAGAATGTCATAGAAAATGTAGGTATAAAATATTAAAACATGGACTGGTTAGCAACTTCCTAGCAACCACATTACAACAGGCAAAAAAATTCTTAATACACCTTAGCAAAAATATAGACACACCCTGGCAACCACTTTTAATTATGACATTATGACAGTAATTTCTACACCAGTAAGTGCCACTCATAAAATGTAAAAATCCAGTTGTTCAGAATTATAAATCACATTTATGTTTTTGATCTAAAAAGCTACAAAAACATAAATAACAAATATTGCCACACATTAACAAGATGAGTGATCATCTCAAATCCCTCCTGCCAAGTGCATGTTTGATGTTTGCCAAATCAGACAGTAATTAAGAGGAAATTAAAGCCCCATCAGCCAGGTGTCTAATAACATATTCATAACATTAATTTCTCATAACATTGTACATAAGACGTACATTCTTCATTATGTATATTTTTGCATGGTAAACAACTCAGAATTGTCCCACAATTTTACCAATAAACACCAAACCAATTGCATTTACATATTTGACCCTGTAAAACACATTTAAAAGCCAAACTGATGTTTGCCACCTGCAGTACATCCAATAACCCAATTCAAGACTGCAGCCACAGAAAGAAAATTCACTAAAATTGAATAATGGCAAAACACAGCATTTACTGAGTCAGAGCCTCAGTTTGATATTACCAATGGTCAGCAAGCTTTAAATATTATAAATACAATACACTGTAGGATTTGACAAATATATATCCAGTTGCAAACTGAGAGTCACTGATGTACTTTAGAACATATACATAATGTGGGTGAAATTTGAGACCTGTGATGGAGATTTTCAGAAAATACTGACTTAAATGTCACTTTTCCTCACCATAATCTGTTTAAGTCTTAAAATGCATAATTATAATTCACGTCAGATTACTTCTGTTGTGATTTTTGACAGCCCCTGGTCACACTTTCACACAGCTCAGCAGAAGAAATTGATACAGGTTCGAAACAACGTGAGCGGGCTGAAAATTGAGTGCGGGGGGAAAAAACTTATTCAGAGCTAATTACAAGAAAACAGAGAAGGCCCTTGTGGTTTTTTGCAGAGTCTGGTTGGTTTAAAAGATGAAAAGTAAATTGCCATCTGACAGAGTCAAAACAAGGCTCTCAACAAATATGCTCACCAGCATAAGGGCATCAATTAACATCCATCTGAAGTGCTCGCTCTCCTCGACCCAAGATTCCTGTCTGCTGATCTTCTGCGTCACACATCTGGAGCTTGTCCTACTTGAACCATCACCAGGTCTTTTGCAGGATAAACTGTGCTGGATTGCTAGTGCTAACATTGTGATTATACTGCAGCTGCATGAGTTTTCTTTTGTTGAATCACACACTTAAGGTAGATTTATTTGACATTGGTTTCCACAGTGTGAGGCTGGATTTTACAGAATTGAGTCAAATGGGGTTAATTGGATGAATAACTGGTAATTGCAGTTCATTCATGTTCATTTTCACATGGAAAAACATGTAATCAGAGATTTATGGGCAATGACACTTAATCAGTGTAGGCAGCAACAGCTATTTGCTTGTTTGTCCATGCGTAAAATGAATAAGACTAAAACTACAGCAATGGTTCATTCATTCATTTCAAATGCTCCGCTTATCTTGTGTGATTAATGTGGCTCAGCGTATGAGGAGACAAGAGTAACTAAATTACTTCATTACACGGAACAAAATAATTCTTGTGGGGAAAGAATGAAAGATCTTCTCAACTCTCAAAGGTAATTCTTCTTGGAGCTGAAGATACAGTATAAGCAACATAAACATCAGAAGCTAATTGAAAGACTTTTGAAGCGATTCATTTACATGTCAGCCAAAGGTTACACTCTATAAGACAAAGTGCATTACTGCTTACTGCGGTTCACTGAATTTATTGTCCACTTAACAGACAACTGTAAAAGCCACAGGTTTCTCATATTTTAAAACCAGAATAAATGTAATTTTAGAAAAAGCCTTCCTAAAAGCTCTTTTCTCGCTTGTATGTTCACATTTTTAGAACCTTTGACTGAAAGGCTCTTTGGGGAACCAAAAATGGTTCTCAAAGAACCCATTTAATCACCTTTATAACTAGCATTCCAAGACAATGTGAAGAACAGTGAAGAACATGTGGAAGGGAACCATTGCTTTAAACTGAAAATTATGTTCTCATCTACCTCACCATGATGTCACACGGTTTGTTCCTGTTTCTTGGGCTTCAGTGCAGATGATCCACTTCTCATACCTATTATACTGATTTTACTTGAGATTCTAGAAAAGGTCTCCATAATGGCTTTAGCTTAAGAACTGCTCTCTAGACAAACCAATGAGTTGCTGAGCTCCGGTGGCTAACCTATTTAGCCCAACCTGTTATCTGCATCAGCTGGAGGCGGCCGTAAAGAGTAACCTCGAGCGAGCCAAAGGCAGAGGGAGGGAAGCTTATTAATCTACACTTATTTGAATTAGTCACTAGCAGAGCATAAAAGGCGATACTTTAAACCTTGCAATACCACCAATCCGCTATACTTCAAAGCAGAGTACGATGAGGCTATTATACAAGCCTTAAAAGAAATTAAATTTAAATGAAGCTCAACAACAGTTCAGCTATTACACAGAGCAGATGGATACAAAGGTATAGTACCCTCTTACTGATCAACAGCAGGGTGAAGTAATACGAAATAAAACTGGCCTGTTAGTTTTTCTCATTACCATGCAAATGCGTGACTCATAAGAGTTCAGGGACCTCCAGCTTTAGTCCATGTTAGACTCGCCACTGGGTGGACGTCTCATTTTCATTCAGCACCAGATAACAGCGTCTGGTTTACAAACACTCCTGTTACTTTCAGCCACTCTGGATAAAGAAGCCAGCAGGGGAAAATGCTTCATACATATTCTTCTTTTTACTGAGAATAACAGTATATTCTGGGCTCCATCTTCTACATGACAGGAGAAACCACAATAAGTAAATACATGCATATCATTTGAAGTATGTAAATGTTTGTAAAACTGGGTGGATGAACTGGCAACATGTTTAAATTTGTGTTTAATATGTTCTTGTTGTATGTTGTGTATATACAGTTGGTTGTAAATGTCTAACATGTCTAAAATCATGTTAAAAAACTGAGGTTCGTTAAATTAAGTTTTAGGATTTTGAGAAAAATAGCACAAAAATGATGAAACATACAAGAATTTTGTGTCTCTTTCAAGATTCTTGCAAGATCAGTCTGACTATTTGTATCTCAATAATCAAAAAGCTCTTTTATTCAAAAGGTCAGATTTCTTGTTTCCATTGAATTCGATTCACGCAGACATGCACAAACTTGTGGAGCATGTGGCTTTAGAAATAAAAGAGGACATATTAAAGACAGTGTACAAGCCTTAATTCTTATGTTAACTTTTCGTTCTTATTTAATTATGCTGACACTATAATTTGTAACATTAAAAACACACTTAACCAGTTGACTTTTGGACCCTTCTCAGTATTTTTTAAATTATTTTGTACGAATTCATATCACATTTTTGCATTTATTTCATGTGGGCCAATTTCAGTTTTAAGTCATTATCAGTCATTAGTGCTGCTTTCATGCATTAGGCTTTAAAACTAAGACAGGTGCAGTATGTCTCGAGTCAAACAGCTGCAAGACGTTTCCTTCCTGACAACATCCATCTTATCATCATGTGACGTTTTAAAAAGCTGTTGACTAAATTTGTGTTGTTAAATATACTGTATCATACTGTCCCTCCTACAGATTAATATTTTATGAGCATCATTTGAGTTTAATTGTTAGCAGATACGGCTGATATAAATTCAAAACATATTTTCGTCATAATGGATTAAAAACAGAGAGCTATTTAAATAGTATTAAATCACTACATCTATGTAATTTTTCATTTCAAAGTAAACATACAAGAGTGCCTGTAAAAAAATATTTTACCTTTCACACAAAGTGCTCAGTAAAGATTTGTACAGTTATTCTGAGAAATTTTGGCTCTTTAACAAACAGTTGGGGGGCACTTGTCTTTCATTATCCCACAGTTTTCTGTCTGTAAAATTCTTGGGAATATGTTACCAGATTTTAAATTACTATTGTTTTATTATTTTGTGTATTGTGGTACTTTCTAAATGCCTTAATTTGGCCTCACCACAAAAATTAATCAAAAAACAGCACTCGCCTTTAAACATCTATTGATTTCAATAAATTCTTGATTTGAAAGGTTAATCTACAAAAAGCAGAGAAATACACAGAAACTGATAAATCTCCTCAAAGCAGAAATACAGACCTTTATAGATAAAGGGACAGAGCATAAGGTTGAACAGGAGTACAGCAGCCGCTTGATGCTTTTATTTACTCTCTTTCATATTCAGATTGGCGCTGATCTGAGCAATCGGGATCTTCGCTGCTTCTGATATCTAGAGCCTTTATTTGACTCATTCATCTCAATTTGTGGGGCCGAGCATAAGGTCCACCATCAGGGACCCTCGCAGTGATACGTGAGATGCAATACAACAGCCGTCGCGAATAAACAATACGCCTCATGAATTTTTATAATGCTCTTTACCAGCTCAATTAACTTACAGGTTTAAATGCCATCGAAACATTATGAATCTCTAGCTGCGCGCATTTGCTTGATAAGAGACGAGTTGTGAAATTTCATTTCGGTTTATGCCCTTTTATTTGCTTGTATTATCTTAGATTTGATTACTGCTCTGAAATTGTTTGCCAATATGTTGTGGGTTTGTTTATGCGTTAGACTACGTATAAACAACGTTGTGTGAGACGAGGGGGTTTCGGTTTTGCCTAAAGCACATTATTGGAAGCTAAAAATCATCTACGTTGTTGTGACCAGCCAGTGTGTTTTTCAGCCATGGGGACTGAAAATATACAGTAAAAAAATCTAAAAATCTCCATAATCGAAGTGTGTTCGCACACCAGACCACGTGTTACTGAAAGTTGCCTCAATTTTGTAATTATTCAATTCCCTGAGCAGTCCCAGTAAACACACATATGCAAAAATATAGTATTTTTCCCATCTCAAGTACAGCCCAAATTAAAATATGACTCCAGTCAAATTATCTATATACACTGACTACATTAAAATGATGGACACAATAAGTAACAATTTGCTCTTTAGGGTAAATAGCCATTATTCAGTATTGACTTTGGCCTGAATCCTGCTGAGTGGCTACAAATTTAGGCAAGCAGCAATGAAACTAATATTTCTTCAGTGGACCGATAACAACATCAAAATGTGCTTACCTTACATTAGCATAACCAAAGAACAGCAAAATCATTATTGCTTGCAAGACGACATCATTTTCCACATTGATTATTAATAATACAAACAAAAGATTTCCGCAGAATCTAATCTAACCCACAGCGCAAACTCTATTCATTGTCTTCTGTACTCATGTAATAGTAAATGTGCCAAAGATCTACATGCTTCTAATGACCAGAAATACTTCACTATTGCCAGTAGTAATTCTATCTGGTCAAATCTGTATTTGTTTTAAGGTGCAGATGAAATAGGCTTTTCAAGCTGGTGAGAACTGAAGGATTCAGGGATCAAGTGGATGGACCTGAGAGTTTGCGCATGTTAAATGAGCAAAATTCATTTAAGTTATTACACAGACAGCTTAGATACTTAGGCAGACACAGTTCAAAACAACATAAAATGATACCTTAAACAAAATCAGCAAACGCTGCCTGACATATTAACAGGAAAACATTCCTTTATAAGCATATAAACATTGTACGAATAAACACAAAACAAACGTAACTTCTCATTTTCCACAATAAGAGGACACAGCACTGGGTATGGATGTTTTACTGTGAATATTTGCCACAGCAGCTATAAGAGAGTGGGATTTCTTTTATGAGATTCAGTTGTTGCTGACGGGCAGAGGAGGGTCAAGGCAGGTTCAGTGTGACACCCTGTGGTCATTGTGATCCAGTGCAGTTTATATTCTCAGAACTATTACTCAGAACTGTCTCTCTTAATGGGAACTAAACAAACCACATGCAATTAGGTTTGACTATACAGTCATTTTCAATTATAAATCACAGCACGCTTTTTCCATCAGGTTACTGATATAACTGTTTTTTTAATGCTTTTAGTAAGGAGGTCTTTTAAACAAACAAATCCTAAAACTTTATTAAAAGCAGGCAAGAGTAACCAGCAGAGCCCTCAGCAAAAAATAAACACAGATCCTAAGAAAACTTTCTCTGAATTTTATTTTTGACAAAAATGCCTCCGGGCCACATCTGAGAAGTTATGTTAACTCACGATGAGTCAGAGCCTTGAGGAGGAAAAGAAAGATCAGATTTAACAGCAAAACAAATAATTAAATAAATAATAGCCAACCCGGATGATTTATGCTGTTGCCTGTGTTTTGTGTGTTTTATAGTTTGTGATTTGAATCCACCTCCTTTCAATTCATAAATGATGAAAAACGACCCAAACAATGAAGTTGATGCTCATATATTATTTATTCCTTTTAAATATTTTCCTCTTATAATATACATTTCTATCTTAAATAATACAAATGCGCTGTGCTAGATCTATAATTTCAAAGAATGCCCAGTACTTCCATGCTGCACTGAAATATATATTCGTATAGACACACTCGCCCACATACACACGAAAACAGCCGCACATCAAAGGAGCAAATAACTTGGAATTCATGGTGAGTTTTGTATTCTGAGGAATGAGTTTCATTCTCTTCCTCATTTTGGTACACGATGACAAATTTCTTTCCAGAACATTCTGCTAGAGAAATATACATTTCAAAAATACTTTTCACACAAACAGCGACCATTAAAGTATCTACTCAACCACACTGCTGACTAAAAACAAATAAAGCTCTTAAATGTTCCGCAAAACCTTTATGGTGTTACCACGTCTAAACTGTCATATCTGACACAAGAAGATAACATTTACTGCTCAGTTACTTTTGCTAACTGAGAAAACAGAACATAAGATAGTGTGATTATTTCATTTCTGTCTGTATATTTTGGTCAGCACTACTTGGGCATGATTATGCACAGGGAATTTAACTGTTGAAAGACAGAAATAGTATCTGAGCTTCATCACAATGATATAATTCTGACTGAATAGCAAGAACTCAAATCTCCATCATTTCAAAGGAATGGATTTTAAAATACATCAACAAAGCGCATTTCAACACAAACAGGTTAATAACCTTTGACAAACTCATTATATTAAAAAAAACTAACAGGTCCCTCATCTATAAAAGGTTAACATTTTGGGAGACTCCGTGAATATATCATCACCTCAAACCTGTTGAACTTTTCTGTCTTTTGTAATGTCAGCTGAAGATGATTTGTGTTTTAAAAAAAAACAAATCAGGCAAGTGTGAAGGTCAGCACAGCGTGATCCGACAATCTTATCAATGCTTTTAGCCCAGATAACCATAAGATACAAAACAAGCAGGCCAAAAACAAAGAAGCTTGAAAAAAAATAAACCTCCAAAACCAATGTCTTCACATAGCAGAGTCTTGATTATTAAAGGCACAAACAGACCATAAAAAACAGCTGTTTCATTTCTTCATTAGCGATCTTGTAACAAAACTAGCATATAGGACGAGAAGCAAAGGGCACACGTTGACGGCAGGCCTGCGCACGAGAGATAAAACGTGTCCGTTCGCATGTGTAACTGACAGTTAACAAGCACCTCCCGCACTTAGCGTAAGATTAGCATTCTCTCGTTTCTCTTTGTACACGTACAACAAATACACAGTATTTTCCTGCAGTGGAGATCAGTAGCAGGTGACATTTGAAACACAGTCAAACTGCTGACTTCAGTAAATGATAAGTTAGTGCAAATTAACCGAGATGCGAAGGTGGCGGCCCGGGATGTTTTAGAGCGGCGAGATAACCTTTGGTTTGCTGGGAAGGCAGAAACTGGGGCAAAAGGGGTAAAACTCTAAGGCAAGTCAGGAGGGAAACGGGAGGACAACAGCTCAGTACGCAAACCTTCTTTTCATTGGTCGATTAACAGAGCAGTAAGTTCACTGCTTAAATTTGGTAACCAAATGATTTCTGGGATGCTTGGTCCGACAAGTCTTTGCTCCTCACCCTTTTATGACAAGTTCATAAATGATTGGCCGATGCCTCCAAAACGGCTCGTTTTCAATTTATCTTGTGTTCAATTGATCTAAAAATAAATATTTTTAGACTTAACACTACAAATAATCAGGATTAGTAAGGGTACACTTACTACCAGAGACAGAATTTGAGTTGTATTTCATTATTTAAGGTCATTCTTACCTGCATTATTTTTTTTGTTTGTTCTTTATACACGTATGCAGTAAATATAAAAGATAACTGCAAAAATAAATACTTGGACTCATGGAGTGAAAAATCACACTGTGGCGATTAGTACCTTTGAACTCAAGGTAGTTGTGCTCAGAATGCTATTATACAAAGTCACAAGGGGTAACAAATTTAAACTTGTAGCTTTTAGAAGAGTTTTACACAGAGATCATATACAGTATCCTAAAGGGAAAATGATAAAACAACAACTACCCAATCTCCCATGGCCTCTTCTGTGGCATCCAGTTGTTTGGGTTTTGATTGTGTCAAGACGTTTTGGATTCTGGTTTCAGTGTATGGCTCCATAAATTAACCCACCATCAGGTCTACTGCAGGTTTTTCAGCAGACGGCCGTAACGAAAGTCGTAAACATGGCGGCAAACAAACACCAGGTCGGGATCTATGTCGCTGGGCACACAACGATGAGCAGGAATTGTGTAGTTAGAGGGAGGGACCACAGAGCTACGTCTGGGAAATCCCTCCGCACGACACTTCACCAAGGCACAAAATCTGCAACGTTACAGATCTGGTTAAACTAAAACTGTATTATATACTACAAAATACAGACCAATGAAAAGATATATTCAGCACTTGTGAGCTGATTAGAATTTAAGTATAAATAATTCAATATACCTCAAATAGGACTTACCTACAGTATTGTGCTAATGTTAAAACATAGCACTTATCCTCGATGCATGCCACACTGTTTTCATCCTGATGCCGAGACGCGAAAATCTCATTCTGAAAAATTCACGCATCAATAGTTTGTATTCAACAAGAACTAAAGTCATGCGAACTAAATACTGCAACAAATCCAGAGGACAATGTTAAATGCTGTAGCCAAGTTACAAGAACAAGAAATGGATGATGGTGGGTGTAGGCATATTAAAATGTTAATTTAAAAGTTCTTTTTGTGATTAAAAGTATATAAACAGCATACATCATATATATACAACATATAGTTAAAGTATTTTATAACATGCTGAAGATTGTTGTGAGTCTTGTGTTTGTTCAGTCTCCCTGTTTCAGTTTTTTACTGAACACAGGAAGCTTGTGCTGCCTACAATACTTCCTGTATGAAACTCATAATCAAAGGAAGTCAAATGTTGACAGTGCTGCTCCCCCGGAGGACATTGCAGTGCCATGGACAATTTGTAGACTCACCTCACAGTGCATGCTGGGATTGCGACCCCCCTGAGTGTGTTCTGGACGGTAGTACCAAAACAGGCTCATCATCAGCTCCCCTACAAGCAGGCAGAATATTTACATGGAGAATTGATTCTCTGAGGTTTAGCAGCCACTAGAAGCAATTGATGTGATAAAAGTGCCACGTGTCATATCAACAAACGCTCCATAGACATTTGTGTCTCTTCAATATCAAGTACTGTGACTCCTCTTTAAACAAGTGCTGTTGTGTTTATTAAGCCTTTCATTCATATCTCATAGTATTAGGAAAAACATTGCTTGGATAAAGACTGCTGCTGGAATACCTGACTCAGGGTCTTCCCAGAAGGCGGAGACTTTAGCCACATAAGGCAAGGACTTCTTCCTGGGACCTGAGCGCAGCAGTACTGTGTCTCTGACCCTGATTATCTCCCCATCTCTCTGTACACCCTCATAGCACCTACGCAGAGACGTCGAGTCCTTGCTCTTTAAAAGCATAAATACAGAGAATGAAGAAACATGATCACCTTCATCATTTTATGGAATGTAACTATATAATATAAGTTAAAGTTCTATATTGCACTTAATCGCATTATACACTCGTTTTGAGAGGTTGTTCACCCAAAAATTAGGATTCTGTCATCATTTACATAATCGTACAATTCACTTTCATTGTATAGAGATAAAAACATTGCCAATACTTCAAGTCAAAAGTGCCCCTCTTATGTTTCGTGGCAGAAAGAAAATCATATGTTTGACTATCATATGACTAACTAACAACTAAACTGTGTGTATATCCCACATACTGAATGGATTTTGTGCAGAAAAATAGGTCAGGGGAATTTCACACAAATATGATACTATGGTTAAAATAAGCATTGATGATTAGACAGACAGTGAAGTCTTTGATCGAAATGACTGTTTGTTAACTCTAGTATTTGACAAAGGCAGGACTATCCCAATCCAAATATTAGCAGTGTAGCCATACAGATCTTTTGCTGAATTCTGAAGTGCTGAGTGTAAACACTTCAATCAAATTAATTTAATTCAGAACAATACTAAAGAAACTGAATATAAACCAAAAGATAGCAGCATGTTGCATATGTTTTTCAAACATACCCGCTTATGGCACAAGGTTTGCCCGCTGGCTGTTTAAGAGACTTAATGAAAATATTTGTTTAAAGCACCTCACTGGAATGTAATAATAATGTGTTATCCAATGAATGCAATACAACGCTTACTACTAATATTTAAAGTTTTGCCGCAGCTGTTTCAGGGAATGTGCTAGAGGCACCATTTTGTCATTTGCCTGAAATAAACACAATGTATTTCAGTAAATTGCTGTTTTAAGCCGAAGGAAACTCAGCACCTTGCTTTAGGGCACCCGACACCAAAATGTATTTTTAAGAAACTTTTAATACAGCAGGCAAAGCCCTGTATTGACACCATCCCAGGACAGAAAGAACTTGAGTACGTACCACGATGAATACCTCCTTTTCTGTTGCCACACCAACTGGCAGCCAGCCGTTTGTTGCTCGGCGACGGCTGATCTTAGACTGCTTGGCAGCTGTGCTGCTATGGACCGTTCCCAGCTGGCCATCCTTAATGTGGGGGCAAACAGCAGAGTCTCGCACCCCAGAGCGAGAGCCGCTGGGCGGTTTGGCCCTCTGAGGGCACTCCCGACCCACTCTAATCTGCACCTGTGGTCGAGCGGCATCCGGCAGAGGTGTCTGCAGGTGGGGCACTGGCTGGGTGGGTGGAGGCACATTAGAGATGGGGCAGATGGAGAGAGGCAGGGCAGGAGGGATGGTCATTGATGAGCTGTGGTCATCCAAGGGGTAAGAGTAGTCTTCTGCGGGGGGCGGAGGGACAAAAATGATTGCTTTATTAATTGACAAGGTCCAAACATGTATTCATAATCATAAACAAACACTAATGCAGCATATTGCATGTAACACAACACTGCAGGCTAATTCAGTCATTGTGCCAGATGCTGTGGTCAGATACAAAGCTGAGTGCATGTAACCACAATTATATTCAGCACTGAGAGAATTCAATGACAGAAACTAGGCATTAGGTTAGAAAGATGAAATATATAAGTATAACACTTGATTAAGGAAATCTGAAATCCCAAATTCAATGACAGCGCAATATTCGTCCATTAACATCCATGTGTGGTGATTCAGGGAAAAGTTTGCAAAGTTTGTTTAGGTACTTCAGAAAACACAGATCACCAAATTTCAAGGAAGATGAGCTAATCTCTGGAAATCTCCTTCCATTGCGATGTGGTTCCCATAGTGATAGGAAAACAGTGAAAAAATTAGAGGTAAATAGTGTGAGTCTCTATATGTAATGTACTCTCCTGTTAAGAGATGAAAAATGAGAAATGTGCATTTATGATAAGATTCAGTGTAAATTTAAACATTCAAGATGTGAAACTGCAAAAAATAAATGTGTATAAGTTTGGGAGATGTCAAATTAGAAGAGGAAGCCACTAGCTTTTTAATGCCATTCTAAGTTTTATAGTTCAGAAATTGACCTTTAAAACGAAGACTTTTTTTTATCACCAACATTGCAATTTAAAGAACAGCCAAACTGATTAAAAAACGTTTTCTTCATCCTCGTGCAGCAAAGGTCTTGGACTGTAGCTAATATTCAGTACAGATTTATTGTGAGTTAGGCTGGTAAAGAGTTTTATTCTAGTCATTTATTGCTTTATATATGTGAGGCAAAAACAGCACAGGGTCAGAGGCCATTGAGAGGAGGCACAGAGTGACTCATCTGACAAGTTATGTTGTTTCAATTACTAATGTCCCTTTAAATACTCTATTGTCGTCCATTTGCTGTGGTTATTTAGCGATGGAAGAATGATTAACCAGTTGGTATGTTTTTTACACCACCCCTATGAACATCTTTAGGCTAGCATCCACTCACCTCAATTTTGGCAAATCAGTCTGAATTTTGGCACATCAGTCACATGAATTTTAAACAAATTTTACATCAAGTCACTTCAATGTTTCTGCCTATATTAAACGCCAACACTTAAGATAACTCTGTTCACTGTTCCTGGTCTCTGTGGAGGGAGGGGTGGGGAGTGAGACTGGGTAGGCATGTAAGGAAAAATGCAGTCATTGTTCATTCATCCAGGCTTAAAGTTGTGTGTTGCTGCAG